>DWNE01001340.1:0-22455 GCA_018249875.1 Cecropterus toxeus | reverse complement strand
TTGTCTTGTTTTTTCCAGACAAGATTGAGTCTTGTTTCTGCCAAAAATGCCCTATGTTAATTTTAGTTCCGAAACAAGCCGCTAGGGGCGCTGCAAGTAGATGTATGGGCAGAAACAAGACTCAATCGTGTCTGGAAAAACAAGACAAACTCGTACTAATGGTACTGAACCTCTACAAAATAAAATTGAAGATGTATTATTTATTCTGTTAATGTAAAAAATCACGTTTGTATGGTTTGTATAATATTTATTTTATTCTGTTTTAGTATTTGTTGTTATAGTAGCTACAGAAATACATCATACCGAGAGACAGCCTGGTGACAGACAGACATACAGACGGACAGACGGACAGCGGAGTCTTAGTAAAAGGGTTCCGTTTTTAACCTTTAGGTACGAAACCCTAAATCAGTCACCAGTTTGGAGCCGGATTGAGGACACAAGAACGAGTATTATACAAAGATTCTACAAGTTAGTAGTCGAGATATAGCGATTGCCCTAATGATTCCGATTTAGGCTATGATGCATTGCGGATCATTAAGGTCACATTACGTCATATTTGTTAAACAAGACTATATTTTACAAAAAAAATACGGTATATACAACGAAATATGTGCACCATAACAACTTTTCATATAAGTACATATAGGATTTGTGTTTGCGTGTGTGTTTGTTTATGACTTTGTGTGTGTGTGTGTGTGTATGTGTTTATGTGCGCATATGTGTGTAAACATGAAACGTAGCCATTTATAGTTTTTTTCTTTATCTCCATATGTAATCACTACTATGTAGTAGGTACCTACTGTATCATCTGGTTAAATATCATATTCTCTTTTACGAATAATTTATAAGCAAAGTTGCGGATAGTTGTATACTATTTAACTATTATTTCAGATCTATTACACATTTATTACCGAACCTTTGACTAAAACATGGCGTAGCGTAAAGGTAGAGGTCACAGGACAAATTGAATGGGTGTTTAATTAACCTGCTATCTCCGTCCGCAAGTTACTACGGGTCTATTATACCTTAGGCCTATTTCTACTTTGTTATACGAACTACTGTGGTGAATTAAATAGTTTTAGAGCAGGCCCAAATTTAGATCTAAAATTAAGGTCGGTTTTATCGATTTGATATTTTACGGAACTTTTTAGATATTATTTACGAGAAGAGTACGTAGATGGACAAAAGGTAATAGCTTTTTCAAGGTAACATCAACACTTACTTAAAACGCATTCTACACTCATATCCCCACACTAGGATTTTCTCCTGTGTCGTGGGTGCCACTGACACAGAAAGACGAGTACACAAACACCTAGACCTAGAACAGAAATCTAAACTCATCATTTACATTTCTATCCGGCGGGACCCACTGCGTGTCAGACCGGTATAGTGACCGCTTCGCCACAAGGGTCGTCAATTATATTAATTAAGAATTTTCATTGGGTTAGAGTCCACACACACGGGCGTTGCGCCAACGCAGCGTTACTACGGCGTAGTAACGACGCAACGCAATGAGAACTCCCCCGCCCGCTTCGTCTCGGGCGCTGCAGTTCAGTCGCGTATGCGCTGCGTCGACGTTGCGCATCGTGTGTACACTATGATTATTAGTATGTAAAACGACGCAGCGACAGGGCTACGTCGACGCAACGCTGACGCAACGCGCCGTGTGGACCGGCTCTTACGTGGCACATGTGCGTTGGTTGCACAACTATTGCGTAGCTTACATGCTCGTTTGTTACTTGTATGACATAGGTACTAAGTAAGTTAAGTATGTTTATCATCGCAATAATATCTTATTTTATTAATTGTGGCTAAGGACGTTTAATTTTTAGCTTGAAAATAATATTTCCATGTAAGTAAACTTTAACTGTAGTTAGTGATGAAAGTAACATTGTCTTTCAATTTAAAAAAGAATAGACTTCATTAACTAGTGATCTTTTTTTAAACTCGTAACCGACTCATTTAACCGCAAATGGAATATATATACATACATGCATCTTCTTGATTAATGGTGGATTTAAAAACATTTTCGGGAAAACGTGTCAATGCAACTGAATATTTTGGAGTCTTAAAGGGCTATAAAGGACGTTTTTAAAGAAGCCACTCAATCTTATGGAGAATTTCTTCGACTTAGTCTTCAGTCGACTCAAGACTTAATACTTTAAAGAGTAGTCGACACATGCATTGGTATAAATGAGGCGACTCTTTTCAATCAATTTCTTACACCATTAAATAGTTGTGCATACACACCACATATTTATGGCTGTTAGGAAAATAAAGTAATTAATTTCAGTTATATAACAATCTCGAAGGAATTGTGTAGTTTTGTTCGATTATTTTTCCCTTTAAAATTCTAAGCGGGATTCGGGACGCTCCTTTGTTTTTCAGACAATGGGACTGTTCGGCTGTGATAAGTTCAATTTGCATATTGTGCTTTTAAAATAAAAGTAAATACTTTTAAAATAAAATACTTTACACAAAATGTTTCTAAGATAATTTACGATTGTCTTAATAGCGCTCTGGGCTACAACGAAAAATATTATCTTAATATTGATGAAATTAAAATGAGCTAAACTAACCTTTTGTTATGTGTTTTAATAGGATTTTTGACTAAATAATTTAAAGTCATAATAAGTACTACCTCTATAATGCTATTACTTTATACATTATTTGTAGTTCGACCGGGGAAGTAACTCCGCCACACCTATTTCTAGTACTTGCAGTTTTAGATGTGATTCATCAACTACATCCATTGATCATAATTTTTATTAAAAATCTTTCTAATAATGAACTTTAATTAAATTTCTTATATACATAAGTCTTATTAAATGTTTATTATTAAATTAAATGAATCTCTCTTTTACATCATCAAATGTAAGTAAGTTTAAGATTTAACTTAAAGCTTAATATTTTTCTTATTCTTACTTCTAATATCTATTTTTATAGAAATTTACAATTAATTAATAAAATATAAGGCATACCTATATACCTCGCATTAGAATCACATAACATTTCATTTACACTTAAAATTCAGAATGACTGATAGCCCTGCCTAGGTCCCAATTTATCAAAGAGCGAACCACAGACCTAACTCGACCGCTGTTCTTGTCACTTGTAAGTAGGGTTGCCAACCATAACCGTATATATGGTATTGTACTATATGTCAGGTCTGTGTACTATGTAATATACTATTTAATAAATTATTAAAAGCACTATATTATCGGCATCGAAATCTAACAAATCAAATCCAACAGTTCCAAATCTAAAGTGTACGAACGCGTCTTTACTTTAAACTAAAAATATAGCTAGTATAGTTTTATTAAAACAGAAAGAAAGAAAGAAAAAGTTTATTCTTAACAATTACAACACATAACAAGTACAATTATAAAACTACATTATTACATATCTACTAACACCCACAATACAAATAATATTAATATATATATATAGCTTAACTAAGTTAATATATATAGATTATGGGATGCAATAATCGCGAAAAGGGTCAAACTTAGCGAAAGCCATGCGCAGGTTAACCACGTCATGGCACTGATTTTCAGTTTGCCCCATGGTACGGGGTAGAACGAAAATAAGCATATTTCTGTCTACATGTAATGTTTTGTCCATTAAATACTATATGTTTATGTATGTACCATAATTTTATAGGTTACTTTGAAAAATACTATATTGTGTCGACGCAATGTTGGTAACCCTACTTATATGTATGTAAGTTAATTCGTGTGTCATTTAGGGTAACCGACTAGCCCTATAGAATAGATATCAACTAGTATGCCGTTGCTCGTTTTTTAGATATGTTCCAAGAAATGTTACGTATGCTTTGATAAGGGACTCATAGAAGCGAACGGCGAAAAAAGTTGTGGAAAACAAAACATCCTCCCCTTTTTCCTAGCACCCTTCCTTGTATTCAGCCAATTAAAAGAGTATGCATAAGTGACCTAATAATAGATTGACTCTGCCGTCTATAGAAATCCATATTCAACTCTGTTTAAAACAGGTATTTACAGTGTAGTTCAGCCAGGGAGGTACCACCGCCACATCTATTTCCAACGGGAACAGCCACACCCATTTCTTACGTGAAGCAGTTCCTGCGTTTCTCACTTATATATGAGGCGACCATCTTAAAATCAAACGCTTCGCGTTTGACGTACATCTACCAATTACTGTAGCTTTGCTTCTCTTAAGAACTAAAATACTTGATTTATATATCAGCGGCATGAACATCCTTATAACACGAACTGCTTCACGTTATTACTAGGATTGACGATAGTCCCTACTCGCTCAAATTGTACTGCTTCTACCACCTCAACTGTAAGAGAGTGTAAGTTTTTTACTACAACAAATGCAAAGAGAACAATCTTTAAATTATTAAATTAATACACAATAATATTATATTACACACGTAAGGACATATCAACATATCTTCCATCATTAAATGGATAAGTTTAAATAAAAAAAAAAATTGACGCCAATTAAAATCTGAAACTCGAATATCCATAAAATATGGCTTAACGAATTTTACTGTGAAAAACCGAATAATATATTACTATGGATTAATCTGAGCTTCCGATTGTGTGCTTTTTATCTTAAGCTCTACATATTAAACGGTGCATAGGAAATTCCGCACATCTGCATCAAAATTGCTTTAATCCGAGTTGTTCATTTTTTCTAAATCGTAGTAGTTGGAACAATTGAAGGCTTGATTAATAATTAATGCTAGTACACATTATTACATAATGAGAATTATGCAATAACAAGCCACGAAACGGTAACTTTAAAAAGTCGCAGAGCATTTAAAATATGGGTTGAGAAAAACATAAAACTCATAAAACAAGGAAGCGCATGAAACATGGCACTAGTAGCCACCCATTCGGCTCAAAACCGCGAGGTCTATTCTATTATTTATGTTTGACGTCATTTGACAACTCGTGTGGCGGAGCGGTCCCTATGTCGGTCAAACATCGTGGATTCCGGGTTCGATGCCAGTCCAAAAAAACGGAATAGTGATTGTATTCCAGATAGTCTTTGTATTCCAGACAGTGTTTTTGTTGCAGACGTTCTTGGGAAGCTCAGATCGTTCTACTTTAACTTGGTCATCTTAGTTAAATGTTACTTGTTACGACAATTTCCGGCTTCTTTTCCGTTTTCTTGCAAAATAAGTTTCAGCGAAGAAAATTTTATCCCTTGTCTATGTTTTTGCCTTTGCAGCGGATTTTCTTCCAATTTACCTCTTGTTTTGTTGGTACGGTGGCGATGAATTTGTTTATCACAAAGGTTTATATTTATTACCGATAGTTAGAGCGCGAGAATTAACATGAAACTTTTTACATGAATATATTTTTTTTATTATTAACTTGTACCCCATATTTGTGAAGCGCAAATGAATATAAAATATCAGATTAAGCACCTTTAGAAACATTCTGAAGGAAACAAACATGATAATTAGATCAGAGTTTCAAAGAGAAACAGAGTATAATTACTTTTAAGAAAATTTCCAAACAAGTTACAATGTTACTGAACTTTTGCATAAATCGTTACACAGTGAAGAGTTTGTCTAAGTTGTGAATAATTCATTTAGTAAGGGCTTAAGCAACGAAGTTCTAGCCGAGTTTGATAGTAAGCACTCATCTCGTGAAGATGTTAGTGATTAATTAGTTATACGAGTTTGAGAATTGTTAAATGTATTACGTACGCTTAGTTAGTATACTTACCATTTGAGAAGTGATATAATTTGACTAAGTATTAAGACTAAAGGACTAATATATTGAGGCCGGCTTACTTATATATGAGACATCTTATTCCTCGAAAGTAGCAACGCCTCTGTAACCGATTTTAAATAGAACATTTCATTTCAATCAGATAAAAAAGAGCCCACATATATTGGGCGATGTCGCAAAGCTTCAAACTTTCACCTCAAGCGTTGTTAGCTTTACGGTACAAACGTTGATTTTAATAAAAACAAATGTATGTGTTTGATCTTATAAGGCCAAGAATTTTGCTGAAAATTAGGGAAAATGACTAAAATTTGTTCAAAGTTTAAAATGACGCCCGAATATTTTGTGACCCTATGATAAGCGTTAAACGTTACGGCAGTGCGTCCAAAGCATGAAATGTCCCTAGTACATTTCCTCAAACGATTTCTAGGATGAAGTAGTTCATGCGTTCCGTTAAAGCTGTGGAAGCCAGCTGACTAAAACAAGAGGTAAGTTATGATTGACTTTACGCTGAAAATAATAATAATAAACGCTTTTTATACTGATAACCACACACTAGGATTTTATTCCAGTTTCGTGGGCACCGTGGACATACCTTTGTGTCTTTACAAATATATACACCCTGTTCTAGAATAGAATCTAAATTCATCATTCAAATGTCTGTTTCACGGTTTTTTTTAATAAGAATGAAGTAGCAAACGTGCATGCAATCCACTTGACGGTAAGTGGTTACTGCCGCCCATGTATATCTGTAAGCAACTATAGAACGGGGGTTCTATCTGAAGTCGATCACAGACGTGTTGCCGCTCCCGAGGACTAAGATGGTCGCCTCATATAAAAGTGAGCCGGCAGCTACACCCTGCCACCGAAACGTAAGAACTGCTTCACGCATAAAATAGGTGTGGTGACCGCTCCGCCACGTGGGTAGTCGTTTGTGACTTCCCCGGTCTAACCGAATTGGGTTCATCACCTTGACGTATACGTATCATCAAGCCATTATTGTCCCACTGCTGGGCACGGGTCTTCTCTCAGAGTGAGAGAGTTTCAGGCCATAGTCCACCGCACTGGCCAAGTGCGAATTGGTGGAGGTTAGTTAACTTCTTAATATTCTCAGGTTACTTAACTTCTTAATATTAACACTGATAGAATCATAGTGTTTTTGTTTGTATTTTCACTACATAGTATTCTTATTGTTTTCCTCTGGGAGTGGTGTTGATTTCAGCATAAGTAGCATAAGGTAGATTAAGGAGTCGTAGCACAGCAATTTGATACGGTGCTGCGATAAAAATCTTCCCGAATAGAAGGTTCTCTTGCGATATGCATTTGCTCTTTCGATTTAACTTTTAATTTTACATGTACTTTTCTATGTATAACGGGAGATGCAAAATGGTGGTGTCCCTATTCCCTACCTGATCCATTTGTGAACAATGAAGGACACAAGTTTGTATGTCTGTAACATCTTACAGGCGTATTTTGCCTTTTAACCGACTTTTCAAACGCAAGAGGTTATCGTGTCACATATAGATATTTTTTTATTGTTACGGATTTTATCTTTATTAGTGTATATTATTGGTGTTACTTTAGTTTTTCCTCATTTTGATTAATATATCATAAACAATATAATATAACGAAGACAATTCATGATGCAATACAAACACGGTATTGTAGGAGAAACTTGTTTTGTAATTTATATGAATTCCTTGCAAATAATGCATTTCCATTTAACCTATTGCTTCGTGTAATTGAGCTTTGATAATTATTTAAAAAAATGTGAATATATTCATAACATTTTAAAATCATTTTGTTATACAATGTAGTATGATGGGAGATTTGTTTGAAGGCTGCCTTGTAGAAAGTTTTATCACTGTTATTATTCAATTATTGTGTCATTTTTTGTCACGATTCAATAAGTCTCACGTTATTTTTTTTATAGAAGTTTGTAAGTATTTTACTCAACTTCGTGTGACAATAGTCATAAAATTCAGTAAGTAAAATGCAGTTCTTTAGCGACCGAGCAAAACTAACAGCTTAAAAGATCGTCCATTAATGATGGTTTTTAGCATTTTTTAATCCCCCTTCCCCTTAGTGATACATTGTGAGGTTTAAGACTTTTTTTTTAATATTTATAAAATACAGGCATAGAATCAACTAATTTTATTATAGAAAATTGAGTCTACAATAATGTCTAGAGGTAGACACTTTCCGTTTTCACCAAAATTTGGGATGTTTTGTGCTTTTTATGGACACCCTTTCGAGCCTCGCGTGATGAATGGACAGCTCCTTATGTATGCTTTGCTTTTATTTTAACTTCTTCAATTAGTACAAATTTCCGTTTGTGTAAATGATACATAATGATATTTATCATCGGCTAGCTTGTGTTTAATTATAGTATACCGACTCCCAAAAGTAACAGTTTGCCAAAATACGAATTTTCGACCACACCCACGTCGGTCTTGTTCCAACTTCCAATGTTGCATGTTTTTCTATACCTAGGTAAATATATTTCTGACTATATGAATACACTCATACCTAAATAACCTATTTAATCTTTACAAATATTATCTTATTAAAATTTCAATGCGATATTTGTTATTTTTAGGGTTTCGTACCCAAAGGGTAAAACGGGACCCTATTACTAAGACTCCGCTGTCTGTCCGTCTGTCTCCAAGCTATATCTCATAAACCGTGATAGCTAGAAAGCTGAAATTTTCACAAATGATGTATTTCCGTTGCCGCTATAACAACTAAGACTATAAATTAAAAAAATGTATTTATTAAGGTGGGTCCCCATACAATAAACGTGTTTTCTATAGATGATGGTACGGAACCCTTCGAGCTCGGGTCCAACTCGCGCTTGGCCGATTTTTGTGTCTTCTTGTCCATAATTATCACATATCCATAATTAAAACTATGTTTTATTATATATTTTATTATATTATATGAAATATCTGTCAAAATTGGCCCTGACTAGTGTTTTTCAAAATGTGTGACGTTTTCTTGTAGATGCTAGAGAGAAATGAAGGGCCTTAAGAGAGTCTATCGATATTGAAGAGGTTTAGGAGTAATCGTAAATTTGCCTTTCAGAAAAGAAAGATAAGTTTGAGAACTTCTGGTCTGTTAAGCTGAATTAACCTTTTTCGATGATAAGGTAATATCATTTTACTAGCTGTGGGATGTGGTTTTACCTACTATTATATAAGAAAATAATGATAAATGGACTATTCAACACAACAGTAAATTCGTACTAGTAGTTCCAGAAATTAGCCCGTTCAACCAAGCAAACCGACTCTTCAGCTTTATAATATTAGCATGCTTATTTGCACTCTCTTTTATTATTGTGTATATAATAAAAAACTTCAAAAGTTTCGTCGGTTTTCCTTATGTAGATGCCCTTGTAGTCTGGAATAGACTGCGTTATGATAACAATCGTTCTATTGTAATGTTTAAGATACAAAATATTGGCACTTAGCCATTACACCTACACTAAGTCTGTACAAATGTGGCGCTATCAACAATTTTGATCGCAATGTAGCATTGGTGTTTATGTTATGTTATGACGACCAGGGTGGCTGAGCGGTCACCATACCGGTTTGACTCGCAGTGGGTTCCGGGTTCGATCCCCGGCCAGACAGACATCTGAATGATGAATTTAGATTCTTTTCTAGGTCTGGGAGTTTGTGTAATCGTCTTTGTGTGTCCATGGTGTTCACGACACAGGAGAAAATCCTAATGAGGCGCTATGAGAGAAAGCGTCTAGATCTAGGATATTTTACATAAAAACAATATTTAAATTATGGTGTTTTCAATTTCCATTGTAACTATGTGAATTGCATGATATACAAAAGTTTATTCAGTGGCTCATTTTTGTTAACGAGCAAAAAGTTTTAAGGATTCCTTATTGAACCGTTTTTAACTGTGCATTACAACTCATAAGAATAAGGAAATAGTTAATGTATCTAGTTATAAAATATATTTTTATCATATTATACATTATAATTATCTTGGAGTCAGCTTAGAAATTTTCATTTTATTAATATCTTTAACCAATTACAGTTGTATATTTTTCTGTTTCTATAGTCTTTGAATTTTAGGATTGCTTTTGTGAAATTATTTTTAACGTAATGCATATCATTTAGAACTGTTTACGCGCTACTAATATGCTTGTTTGTTAATTGTGAATTATTAAACAAAGCGTAACGCATAAATTAATCGATCCAGACACTGTGTCATCTATATGCGAATGAAGGTGTTCTGTGGTGCATACATATTATTCATGAACGAAAGTTATTTTTTATCAAACTACGTGCAAGATGAGGGTAGGTGTCGTTATTAGTGTTGAGTATATCCATTCATGCTATAGTCTTTTTAACCGACTGCGGCAGAAGGGGCGTAATGTGTTTCGAGTGTATGTATGTATTGTATGTATGTTTGTATGTATGACCATTTATTTGGCTTCTAGACTATATATTTAAAAAAATGGCGTTTGGAGTTGGGGGAAAAATGGTGTGAGGGACGATTTTTTTACTATTACGACAATATTGGTATCAAATGAAAGCTTGTAAAGAGATCAATCTAAAAATAATTATATATATTGTAATACTTTTACTTGACTATTTCGGAAAAAACTCATGTAAGCGTTAAATTAAGTATATATCAATATGAACAAAAAATTAGTTTTAGGCAGTCGGGTTTTTTTGTTTTAATGTTTTTAACGATGTAACTAGTTAAGTCCAATGCTGACATAAGCCTCCCCTGATGAGGTTTTGGGGCACCGCGCTTGGCATGCTTGTCGGCATCTGCAGTAGGTGACAATACACAATAAGACACTTGTCCATCCACTCGATTTGTTTGTCCTTAGTGGCCACTTAAGACAAACACGGGAGGAGAGGAAGTGGTGCTATACAATACCAACGTCACAGTGTTGACTTAATTTAGGTTAATTGGGATATTCTTAATATCATCTTCAATTTAACCTCAAATATATTATTTAGTTTTCTCATTGCTTGTTGGTCTATTTTGATGAAAAAAAAAACTATGTTCAATACGTCGCAAGTGCCCAAAAAAGCGATGTTCTCAAAGTTTGCCAGTACGCACGTAGCCAGCACGGTGGGCAGTTGCCTAAACCCATATGAAACTTAGTGTCTGGAAACAAGACATTAATGGCTTGATTAACAAGTGTAAATTTGGCTTTATTTCTTTAAATTCCGAATTAAATTGTCGAGTTTTCCTGTTTACATGGTTATGAGCACTTGGTGATAAAATAGAGATAAGAAATGCACTTTTTTTTAACGTTCATGATTTTTGTGTTATGTGTATGGAATATGGACATAATTAGGGGAGTATAGGTTTTGTAATACATATAATACTGCAAAATAATATAATAAAGTTGAATACGACTGAGGTACGTATTTTGACGACAGTTTTCTGTTAGAAGTACAAAAGGAAGAGCAAAAAATGTGTCGTTCGCCCAAAAATATTGAAATTCGTCAAGTAAGAAGATCCAAACGACGCCTCATGTTGATAAAATAACTACAGACGTAAAATGGATTCTAGGAAGTGCAGAGCTGCGTATTTTTTTTTTATTTCAAATAAATATACAATTAGGTACATTATAACAGGCGTGTAAAATTTCTACTGTTCTATTTTTCAATATAAATTACTTAGAAACTTAGAACTTAACCAAACCACGTGATCATTTCCGGGGAGGGAGGGGTGTGTTTAAAATAACACGCTTGGGTACAAGGTGGAGAGGTGAAGTTTAGGTTTTCGTCTCGTGGTCAAAATCCTAAAGGAAATCTCGCACTTTTTGAAGTTATATTCATATATGGCGTGGAACTTCAACTCTCTGTTTGCAAGAAAAGATTGGAAAACAATTTTATGAATTACTACGCAAAAACTGGAGGGAGAATGGGGTGTCTACTTATATAGTACACCGAGGGGAGGGAGGAAGTTAAAACCCGAAAATATTACGTAAACCACGTGACAGTTTATATACGTTCCCTTAAATATATGATGTCAGTAGATGTCATTACATATATCATGTCGTGACGTCTTCTCGAGTGTGCCTGCCTCAATCATTGCAGATTTTTTTACGTACTCGACATTATATTTATTTATTTATTAGCAGTATGACGTGTATTGTGTTATAAATATTAACGCATGGGAAACCAGAAGTCTCAGAAACAACATTATTAATGATGCATGGAACTTTATGTACGGTCATTATGGTTTAGTGAGTGACGTCATTGTATCGTGTAATGGTATCATTATTTTATTAAATATCTGATCGACCGGGTTCGGTTTGTACCCTTCTGATACGGAACCCTAAAAACGCTATCGCTCTCTCATTGCAATTATTTGTAATTATACAAGCGTCCCTGGCGTAAAGCCGATTAGTAATAATAGCAGCTATAATTAGTTTTTCTAAACATTCGGTTCGTACGCGACAATTGGCGTTTGTTTGACACGCACCTACGTTTAAGGGTCTTTTCATACACGTAAGCGCGAGCTCGTATTGAACCGGTCATAAGGGTTATATTGACGATGTCGTTTTGACCAATTGTCATAGCATTTTTACGGTATGATTATTATTAAAATATTAATTATAATTGTAATGTGAATAAATATATATTATTAATTTATAATATTGGTCTTAAAGTGATTCGCTCTTTCTCGTAGTAGGTAATTGAATGAAAAATCGCCCATGCCTGCGGTACGCATGAGCTGGCAAAAGAAAGCAATTCGGCTAGATAAAACCGTAACCTACGTCATTCGCATCAACGCGGCACGGGGAACGTGACGCATTGTGTATGACGTCATTAATCCTCGTTAGCTGTCCACATAAAGTTTTTTCTTAATAGGCGTGTATTTGGCTCTACGCCGGTTATAATGCACAGATTATGTTGAGCTATACATCGATCGCTGGCTTAAACGATTCATGGGTCCATAAATCTGGTGGTTTTCTTCTAATGAAATTACTTAAATATTTTCTTTATCGTTTTTTTATAATAAAGTTAAATTGAATACATGTCGTATTGATATATAATCAATTTAGATTAATTTAGAAGTTGGTTCAAAAGCGCGAATCGGAACTAAGCTTCAGCTCACAAATATCAAGTTACTCGTGCAACAGGCATGACTAACTTAAGCTACATCCAATTGAAGCTGATTTAAAGTCGATTGATGCGGTTAGACCCTAAGACAATTATGTCATAGAGACTGTGTATTTACGGCCCATTACATGTATTATTATGCAGTTCCCGTTATTGCAGTTATGCAATGTCACTCGTGTCTTTTAGTGAGGCGTGAGGCCGCAAAACCGCAAAAATTTCGCGCGTTGTATTGTCACCTATTAATTTGCGGTTTGTATAGGGTTGGCAATATTGTTATTAAATAAATAAAGGTGGGAGAACTCGTCGCCGTTTAGAAGCGAGGGCACCAGCTTTATAATTATGTCTGTCTTTCAATAGTGTTCAATTGTTGCGTTTTGGTTTATTTGTATTTTATGTTGGAGTTTATGGGCAGCAATTATCACCATCAGATGAATTGATATGTCAATTTCTTTTGAAAAAAAAAAGATTTTAAATTCATTCGACAGCAAGGAACATATTCCTTTTTAATCTTTATATAATATAAATAATATTAGTATAGATTAATACAAACAATCAATGTATATATATATGTTTTTTATATTGACGCCTAGTTTATAGATATAAATTTTACTAAGCGTACAATTAGTGTACGCACGTGCTCACAGCTTCGCGTGTTTGAGGTCCAAAACGTGGTCTCACAATTAGTGCCAGTCACGCATCGCTTAAGGTCCTGTTAAGGTATCGTCCAATATACATACGTTTACCCAACCGCGTCAGGAGGTAATGGTTTTTGAGCATATGAAATTATGTATGTTTGTTCATATGTATTCCATTTCTTTGGCAAGCGCTACAGCCAGAACGGCTTGACGGATTATGACGTATGACATATCATTAGAATTGTCTCCGTTTGGGAAGTAACATAGGTTATATAATTTAAAAAAAATGGAATAAATAACGGGAAGAGGGGTGGGGAGCGTCATTTTTTGCTACTACACAATATGGGTATTGAATTAAAGCTAGTAAATAGACCAATCTAAATATATGTGTATATATAGTAATACTTTCACTTGACTATTTTGACAAAAACTCTATAAGCGGTAAATACATCATTATGAACAAAAATTTCGTTTTTAACTAGCGGGTTTTTTTGTTTTAATGTTTTTAACTACGTTTCTACTTTATTAAAATATTTTAGTTAAATTTCACCAAATTAAGAAAAGTTTTATCTAGGTACCTCCTTTCCACATTCTTGTTTATTGAATCATTGGGTTTTTGCACGTTCTTGTTCTTTTTATCACGTTCACGTTGTTTATTGAATTTCCCGACAATAAATTATCGTTATCTACCACTGCGTAAAATACTGCACATTTATAAATAAGAAATAATTAATAAATACATGTTTTCCCCGTGGCGGAATCCCGATAGAATTAGGCCGTTGAGCTCAATGCCCGAATAATTATTATGGACATTAATTTCTGATTTCGGAAATACCTACTCTTATCATCTATACTAATGTATAAAAGGGATGGTGTCTGTGTTTGTTCAATCGCGCAAGAACCATTTGTCCGATTTACATGAATTTTTGCATGGATGTAGCTTATTTAACTGGTTAGTCTGTACGCTACTTTTAATTTCGATATTTTTCGCTTTTTGAGGATGTCTTGTGACGTCACTGCATCCTTTGGTATGAGACTTTCATACTTCCATTTTAAATAAAAGAAGAACGCTAAAATAGCAAACTTAATCCATATAAAAGGTTAACATTTAATTTTCTATTCGGGAAGGTCCTTATCACTTTTCATGTAGGGTTTCATGTACATACCTCTAATGGTTGGGGTTTATTTTTTTTCGTCACGTTGCGAAGCACGGGTACTACAGCTAGTATTTTATAAATGTGGTGGACGAAAATGACAAATATTGTTGTTGATATTTGACTAAGAGTATTAGTCTATAGTATCACTGTCGCTTTTTGCGACAAGCTGCGCCTAGTGGTGTCATCTGCGTTTAAAAAATGTAATGAAAGTGTAATAACTTTTGATAAAGTCATCGTGGACTGTATACTGATAATATAAAGTTTTTGAAATGAAGAATAAATGTAACCACAAGATACATACTAAAAATATATTTTTGATCCTTTACATTAAATTCTGTAGTTTTTGTTTAATGCAATTTCGGACACACAGACAAATATACAAAAATGGTTTGTTACTAATTATTAATACTCCAGACATATGCAATGTACACATACGCGCAAGTTTAATTTTCATTAAAGGTAGGTATGTATTGATGATACATAGGTACATACTTAGTTAAATTAAAAGCCTGTTTTACGATCACTTGAGAAATTTAATTGATTGATTTTCTATATGCCATCGTCATGTAAGCGGCTGGGCCCACCGCACCATCTGAAGCCCCTTTTAGTTGGTTCATACGACAGGCAAGGGATACCGTAGCCCTATTCTAATCCCGAAACTACAGGAACGATCTATGTACTCAATACATCCTTATGTATGGAGTCCACGATGATTTTATTAAATAATTGCCTGATTTTTATGACCTTTATAAATTATACTGTAATTGCAATCTTGTGATTTCATAACCACGTAAAATGAAAGCTTGTTCCCTATTTCCATACAATTAGTTTAATTAGGTTTAACATAAATTCTACGTAATACAAAAGGCACTACAGAATTAAGAAGAAAAACAATTAATATCTAGTTTTTGTTTAGTTCCGTGTATCGTATTACGCATACCCACCTCTCGTCTCACTCGTTGACCAGCCAAACAAGAAATTCAGTATTTTATAATCTCGAACGTAGGTAATTGCTTAAATTTTATATCTCAACAATTAAGTGTACAATACAAAATTCGTACAACTTCTTACTTTACTTATTTCCGTAACATCTGATAAGGCGATTATCATATGAAATAATAATGATGAAATAGCTTTAATATAGCAGGCATGCGAAAATAATTAACAAACAAACACTGTACAAAAAGAGCACTTAAAAACGACGTAGGGTGACAATCATACACCTTTCGTCCGTAAACGCAGTTTATATTATTAGAGTCTATTTATATCGTCTTCTAGAACTTTGGCTTTTTATGGCCATAAAGCACAGTTTCCAGTTGCGTAGACTCCTCGCCGTCAACCCATTATTGTTCCAATGCTGGAGACCGGTCTTCCCTCAGATTGAGAGTTTTAGGCCATATTCTACAGCGCTGGCCATGTCCACTTTGGTAGACTTCACACAACTTTGTAGGTTTACTCACGCTGTTTTCACCTTTACCGTATATCAGTAATTAATTTCTTCTTACGCATATATTTTAAGAAACATCAGATTTTTCTCACCTAATGTAAGGAGAAAAATCTATGGATTTTTCTTAATGACAGTACCGGAGATTCAAATCCTTGATTGAGAGATCGAATTTCAAACATTTGGCTATAAAGCTTCAAATGTCACTGCAAGCGTCAGCGTTAAGCGTTAAAAACAAATCGCTACTATGCATGAATAATAATACAACATTATAGACTTTTACAGGAGAGCTAGATCAGAAATAAATAATGCTTCTTATGAATGAAGGTAAAATAATAAAAATGTATTAAAAGGCCATTAACCACGATGTAGTTAGACCACCACGTTTTAGCCTTTTTGGATAAAACTAAGTCTGAACTTAACATTCGTGAATTTTGAATTGTGCGGTTATTGATGCAAAGTAGCAAAATGTTAAAATTATAAACTACACAAGATATGCTTAAGCTATTTTAAAGTTCAAGGTGTAAGACAAATCCACGGAAAACACGATCAATGGCCACCTCACCGACGCATGTGGCAACGGATGTGTAGATTAAACACAGCAGTTGGGACACAAAAGGCAATTATACGAGGGTCAAAGTCATTTCCCACGCAATGTAACACCACCGTATATCTCTATAATATTTTGGTGCTGATACCATATCAGTTGGCTGTCTTTAATAAACTGTAGACGCGAGACGATTTTTTAAGGCTACGTCTAATTGGGGTTGGATCCGCTTCGTGTATCGATATCTATACCTAGTGATGTTCTTCGAATATGTCGATATGTTAATATCGTGAATCGATTCGGCAGTTTGTCGGACTAGACAAAATGCGTAACGTAACTATAAATCCTTTCTAACACCCGGTTACGAATTTTGATATCAAAATGATTTCGATAAAGTATTTATACCTGCTAATAACTAAATTTTGATCTACTCCAATAAATCTACTCGAAAGAATTTAGATATATGTACATGCCTTATTTATAACGAATAATGAATTAATAAAATATTAAACTACTAAAATATCGATTCTGGTAAAACATCAAAGAGTTTATCTTTACAACCCGGGTATAATAAAAAACTTTGTTGATTGTAAATGATCCAAGGAATCCATTGGGTATTATGACACGCATGAAATCAACGTCCTCTTAATGTCTTTGGTCATTTAAAATTTTGCTCCCTACAGATACGATATCATTAAAGCAAATTAGTTTTTTGTGTTAATCAAAATATTGAATGATGATCAGGTGGACTGCATGAATTAAGCATGCAGTTGCTACTTTTGAGGATTAAGTTGGATCCTCTCGGATACGTACCTACCTGTCTCCCTTATCACACCTTTCAAACTTAAACACACCGACGCTTAACACTGCTGTTATAAGACAGAAATAAGTGTGGCGGTGGTGCTTCCTTAATCGAACCACTAAGTTTTCTACCGCTTTTAATTTCATGTCTTTTTCTGTTTTCAGGTAAGCATTTATTTTCGCATCCTTGGTACGATGGGTAAGCTCCATAACTTCAGATATTATAAGTGATATAATGATTACGGTGGTATACAAACGTTCTCTGAACATTTTATTGAGTTTTCTGATTTAAACATTTTCTTTTCCAACTAACATTACGATGGATTAAGTATTTAGCAATTTAGCAACAATGTTAAAGATTTCATTAAGTTAGCTACTCTCCAGTCTCATTATTATTTTGATCATTATCGCGTGAAATTTACTTCGGACAACCTATAATCATTGAACAGCTCACGTATAATATGAAGTGGAGTATTGTTCAGATCACACCACAATATTTAACTTTCACATATGAATCACTTGTAGTAGAAATCGTTCTGCAATAGGTTTTTTATTCCGCCGATGTACGACCTAGTCTATTTATACAAGTATATTATAAATTGATACTTCGTGCTAGCATTACGATACTAAGGGGCGGTTACTAGGGGTGCAGAGATCGGGGCAAATTTTCTGACCACAAAAAGGAAATAAACTGTGAATATGTTACAATGAGTATGTAACAAAAATGTCGTTCTACCAGGATTACGTTGTACCACGGTAATATGGTACTATTACCGTCGTCGTACTATATAAATTACAGTCGTTTTTGTAAGTCTTACCTAAAAAACGCAATATTCAATAGTTGTCAGAAGCTTACAACCCGAATGGCTACACTAAAGTCCAACCAAGTGCACATTGAGTTGACTCACATACGTTTATGAACATTTTTTTATAGAAGTGACAGGCATGATTTCTTCACGTTGGGTTTCTATATTTTTCAATTATTTTCTCAATGAATTTAAAACCATCAAGTTATCTGGGGTCTTACGGTGTTGGTACTGGATAGCACCACTCCTTCTCTGCCCGTGAATATTGAAGGACTAAGGAGCAAATCCACTATGCATGAAGAGAGCTGTGACTATTGTCAAAAATCATATTGGGGTAGGGGAGGCGTATGTTTAATATAGCGTTTCCAATACTGCTCTCAGTGGAGTTCAAAGGGCTAGCAGATGGATGGATGTTATTACAATTGTAAAGATTAAATTCAAGATTGTTCAAATCATGACCAAGGTCATCTTAGCGGATTTGCGGAACTGGTAAAATGAACATAGTAGTTTATTTACGACTTAGTATCTTGTTTTAAATTATTGTTGTGCATTTACGTTTTATATAGTAATAAAACAAATCATAAACTTTATTATATTAATGTATGTTTTTTGATAATTTTTAAATGATTCATTCTTGTCTAAATGTTCCCGACAATGATTGTTTACATAATAAGAAATCGTTGTGTTGCAACATTACTAACAAACACGTATATACTTAAAAACTTTCGCATTATATATGCAAAAGTATGAAAATATATGTGTGTTTGTTATTGTTACACGGAAAAACTACTGGTCGCAATTCGCTGAAATTAGGCACACAGGTTGTTTATGGCCTGGATTAAAAAGTGGGATCATTACCGTTGTAAACGTGTCCAAAGCAGGTAGAGCCGCGGAAATAAGCTAGAATTAAATACGGCAAGCTTATGAACTTTAAGTTTGGTTTCCTATTATAAATTTTTGTAAATTATCTATATCAATATCAATAAGCACACACATACACCCACACACGCGCGCGCGCATGCACATACACACACGCACACGTACGCAGACACGTAAACACACACACACACACACACACACACACAGGCATACCGGACACAAAGAATAATTAAAATTATTTTTAAGTTTATCAGATTTAAGTGATCGACAGTCTTATGAGAAATAAAGATCTCTAAACCTAAACCTAATTAATAGCGCGTTTGTATGTACCTATATAACGATTGTTTTAACGATTACAAGTACAGAAATCACTTTCACATGTGAGTCACTTGCATTCAAATTATTTTACAGTTGCTCGCTTCGTAGTTACATTATACAATTTATCGAGAACTTGATGCGTGAAAATAAACGGCATTAGGATCTATTCAAAATGTTGCGATTAGAAAGCGATTAGCCTATATAGTTCACATAGTATCATTTAACGGTATAAAGTACTTCTAAAATTGGTGAACAGTCTATCAGGATGTGTGAACAAAAGATGAATGTTAAGATATTTTTTTTAATGGAAGTGTCAAATATGCTTGCAATTTCGTGATGGTTAAGGCTGTTGACATTTATACTCAACCTCAGATAAGTGTCTCTTCTTATCTTATATTTGCTGTTAAAAATCAGATATAGGCGGTGCTTTCAGATTATAGAATATTAGAATTTACAATAATAGAACTATTATTCACCTAAGATAAGAACGTTGAAATTTAAATCAGATTTAGATATTATGCACTAGGTATGGCCGCGGTATCCGTGCTTAAAAATATGGCTGAAGAATATAAAACTGAAATTTTATACATTCGACAATAAATAACACTTTTATAAAAGACGACTGACATAAGCACATTTATTAATGAACAATTATTATGTCATTTCATAGGAAATATATTTTTTCTTGGATAAAAAGTAATCTATGTCCTTATCTCATCCCTATATTACTACTATGCGAAGGTCATGTAAAATGTGACTGTCGCCTTTATAATATTACTAATTATAAGATTAAATCGTTCACAGATTTTGTAAGTACTTACTTTACTTATGTACTTCGAGTCTTGACATTATTTACTCAATGTTTACTCGTGTCCTTCTTTAGTTTAAAGTCATCACGCGCTTCCGTGTTAAAGGATAATGTCAGAATATATTAAGAGGTTGATCTTCAAACGATCTTCATATGAGGTTTATATCTTTATTTTTATGTTCCTAACCTTTAAAGTTTTACTTCAAGAACTATAAAGGATTAGAGCATTTTGTTTGTGGACGTCTAATGTTAGATCCGGTAATCAAATATCAAGTAGTTATATTTTATTTTGAAAGTAAAGCAGCAAAGTCTTCATGAGATTTGCCTTCACAGTTGTAAGTGAAACACCTTTGCAGCTGGTCAAAAAGGATTGAAGTTCTTCCTTCCCTAAGGAGGCTGTCCTTGGCGCTGCGAAGAAGACTCCGGGAAGACACAGGAAGGCATCCGGGGTCCTCTGAAGCGTTGCACCATTGGGCTAGACCCAGATGAGTTGTTGGGCCTATACACCGTCTGATCGTAATAGCTGAACGGTTCGAGCTCCCACTCTAAAAACTTCAACCCTTTTTGGTCGCCTCTTACGACAGGTAGGCATTTGCTTTGTATGGTTAAGGCGGTAGTAGGCAATAAGCCGTGATTATGAATATTGTACTACAAATAATTACTTATTTTCGTACAATCGAGCTATCAATGAAATCTTGATGATGTTTAGAAGACTAAAAGACATCCGCATAACATATTACCTACCTAAATATAATGCTAGTTATCTACATCTAGCTAGCAATAGCTCCTATGTAAGATCAATACCAACTGAGATTAGCAACATGCATATCAGGCACGTAAACTGTTGGCAAAGATCCCCATTTGGGAACCCTCAAATTGCTGTCTTTGCCACGAACTTAACTACGTTCAGCAATGGAGCACAAAATGCTTGATGAAATTGATGGATGAGATTTTCTTAAAGTTACATCGAGAATAAGTTCCCTGTTCGGTATGTATGTATAGGTATGTAGCATTTGGTAAATACACTGTATACAGGCGCAAGGGTACTCAGGTGTAGTGAAGGATCTGTTCTCAATCTCCAGTAGAATTGTAATTGTACTCGACGCTGATTGCAGAAGTTCATGCATGGTAGTACCACTTACATCGAGTTAGAGAGCATGTATGATTGTTATAATTATAATTTAATTATATATGTATATTGTACATATACAAATAAGATTGATTATGTTCGTGTGATTTCACTACAATTTTTAAATTTAATTAGTTATATGCTCGACAGTAAAAGATACGTGTAATAATTTCAAAAATATTTTTACTGTTTTCTGTACTGGCCCAGAAGTTAATATTGGGTTGATGAAACTTTCATTTCAAAGCACTGCTGCTCCTGGAAGCAGTTTATTTTGCTGAACCGATTTAAAAAGACTTACAAAGAAATGAAGGATTTTGTAGTGAGCAACGCTTTAATCCAGAGATTTCAGTTTACGAACTCATACACGCGTGAAAAGATAATTATAAGTTGTATAATTGCAACACAGTTGTATAAGGAAAAACATATTTAGTGCAATACAGTACAATCGCATTAGTGGTAAATTCGTTCCATTATTTATAATGGCTGCCCGGAGCATTGAATTATGGTCATATGGAAGTGAAACACGGTGATTTATACAACTGCACTATGTTTTCCGTTTTCCTATATATGGCATAATTGTGCAGAAGAGATATTTCAATGACTAACATCGCTTAGTAGGTACTTACAAAACGTGCAAACAATTAAGACTTTTCCTACTGCATTCACTTTTAACGCGACTGTGTTGGAAGAAGCGCGAAGTTTCGCGCGTGTATGTATGTATATTTATTTGTTTGGCAAGCTTTATAGAGTAAAGGGCTTGGCTGATTTTAACATATGATGTATTGTTTGATCTGTCTTAATCATGGGATTGACAATAGACTACGAGTATATGTTTCAATTTATATGCTACAGTTTTGACGCCTAAGCACCGTAAAATAAATAATTTGTATTATAATTCATCTCCTGATTTCTGTACTTGTTTTCTCTTTACAGTTTAAGCAATCGGGATTTTTGTTTTATAATATTTTATACTGATAGAATTTTATTTTTAGGAATTCATGCTTATACAAATAACCGCTTTTATATGAGGCGACCATCTCAGTCCTCGGGAGTAGCAACGCATCTGTGGTCGACTTCAGATAGAACTCCT
>DWNE01001339.1:0-22464 GCA_018249875.1 Cecropterus toxeus | reverse complement strand
CGGACGATCTCCTCGTTTATCTCGTTGTTCACAGAGTATCTAATGCGTAGAAGTTCCTTTTAGTTGTAAAATTATCTATGTGGCAAAAAAATCTATACAATTACAATAGCAAACTGTGATTACTTTCTTTTTTGTGAATTTTGTTACGGGAATTAAATACCTAATTGTAATCGGAAGTTATCGCGTTATATAAATGTCGACTTTTAAACTTTTTACCTGGAAATAATAGTGGGAAGTTACGACACAATATTATGTCGAATTTATATTAAATTGATTCGATGATGAATTGAATGTGGCTAGATGTATTTAAGACATCGATGAAAGAATGAAATAAGTTTAATGTTTTATATTAACGCAACACGTTCAGTCAATACGTTATGACTAACTTTCTATCTACATCTGTAGGGTTTTTTTATTTCTTTCTTATAACAGTAGTGTTATGCATAGCTGTATTCTAGTCTGTAAGACGGATGAAGGTTGTGGTAAGTGAGATATCTTGACCCGAGGCATCAGACTTAGTCCTCAGGTTTACCTCATCAGATCTGACCTGATCATGGCTTATCTGATCAGGTCATCGTCTTAACGCTGATCTTGTCTGAGATTGATTACAGATGTTTATGTGTGGCAGTTGCCACTTGCTACTTACATGTGATAAAAAACGAACTATTATTATCGACCTCCCTATTTCTCTTCCTTAATGACTCCAGGTATGCGAAAAGGTACGTGCCATTTCTACATGTTACATAATCTGTGGATCTAAACATAGAACGTCGCACCATCAGGACGGTAGGTCTCGTTTATTTCTGATATTGTATCTTTGTTTAATAGCAGTGTGTAAATCACAAACGCTTAATGTTCTAGAACCGTCTACTGATTTGCGAGTTGGCGTCTACGTATTTTATTAGATCCTACTTACGCCAGTTGGGTTGGTTTAAAATTCGCCTTCTACTCTTGAGGTCTGAGTTTTGAACTAAAGTATATATTTTTTATTCAGAAGCAAATTACGGTATTATAAGAAAGACTCTCTCACTAGACTCGATAATTATGGGAAACGATTGAGCTCCGACAATTTTAGATCGGAGTTTGTGTATACGCATGATAATGACAAAACTTCATGTGTGATTCAAAATACTAATAGCGCCCTCTCTTGAAAAGTTGCAAAAATTCATCAAAGTTATATCAGTAAAGAAACACAGTAAGAAAACTTACATACCTTACAGTTCTGTACAAAGTTATGAAACATTTGCAAAGTTTATCAAAACTCACTTATGCAGCATGACTTCAAGAATGCTCAGTTGTACATTGTTATATTTAAGACTCATGTGACCTAAGTTCATCATGGGGTACTTCAAGAAAGGTGTGAAAAGAGCTCTTCTTTAAAGCCGGCGATGCGTTGACGACTCCTCTGATTTTGCAAATGTTCGTAGGCGACGGTGACTACTTTCCATCAGGTAGCCCGTCTGCCTTATCGTTAGTAACAGTTTAAAAAAACTTGTTTGATTCGCTGGAAATCAAACTTGTAGCCCTTTGCGCCACTGTGTCATTACACAAGTTTGTTCAAATGTTACATATATATTTTCCTTAAACACAAACCTATAATCATGTCTACTATAAATAATAAAATAAAACCTTAATGGTTTTCGAAATTATACTAACCATTATTTTAGTGTCAATTACTGACTACTTATTTCAAGCCCTCGTATGTACATATTTCCCAGATGATCCCACTCATTATTTTAATAACAGAAACAAGTATGCAAAAATACAAAATGAAGTTAAAACTGAACTACCATTAATAGTAATAACTATCATACTTTTAGTAAGTCTTTAAATAGAATTGTACCAAAGGCATTTCCACTTTATATGCTACTAGTTGTGTCTCGCGGTTTCACCCAAAAAAAAAACAAACAAACACACATAGCGTGATGTTATAATTATGAGCCTATAGCCTTCCTCAATAAATGGAGTATTGAACATATTTTTTGTTTAATTCCAGCCAGTTGTTCTTGAGATTGAAACGCGTAGAACCAAACAAACTCTTCAGCTTTATAATATTGTAATTTGTGATATTGTTATGTTATTTGCAGTAACAATTAATATCAAGGAGATAGATTTTTTAGTGGTTTGACTCTGGAAGTACCACCACCACACATATTTCGGCCTAACTATAGCAGTTTTATGCGCAGCTGTGTTCTGATGGAGGCGTTCCAACTTAGTCTTCAGGAGTAGCAAAGCATTTGTGACTAAGCTTAGTTAAGAATCTGACCTAACTTGGAGTTGATTATATACGTCCATGAGCCAAAGGTCCATTTGCTATTTCTATATTATAAAAAAAAAAAACATCAACATATTTATTAACGAGATTATTTATCAATAATATCTTCAGAATCCTGTTTTTAGTCAATTGTTTGACCCATACTTCGTCTCGGCACTCAGTCGCGTGCAGGACAAAAGAGACACGCGCTAGGTGGTGCAGACGCAGATCTGTGTCATTGCGCGGATAGATCAACGTCCCTGTACGGACACCGAAGTGTAGAACTGTTTCAAATTAATGTTCAATGTACCGCCAATCGCTATAGTGATAGTAAAGCTAGTTAACTAAGGCCCATTTTAATAAAAATGGATAATGACTAATAACTCGTATGACTGAACGGGAGCGCAGGAACAGCGCGCCACTTTTCGTTGTGCCTCATTTGATTTCCATATAGACGTAGCTTCAAGGTCGTGGAGCTGGAAGCACTGTGTTAACTCTGAAAAGACTATCAAATTTAGGTAGACAGATATGTATACTAGGCATCTCTATTTCTATTTCTAAATGTCCATGGTCTATTTACCATGCAGTGGCCTGCTCGCTCGCTTGCTACATTTATTTTCATTATATAAGATTAAAACATTTAAATGTTATGACGTAATTTTGTTACATAAACGGTTAGTCCATAATATCCACAAGCATTGTCGACGTAATAAAGTAGCAGATATGAGTATACATTAAACTTCTCTCACTGCCGTCAGTATTGGGATTGTTTGACAGTGTGAAGCAGAAAGCCAATGCATCTGAATTCAATAGCGCCTAATGCCTGTCTTACAGGGATGAGCATAAATCCATCAAACTCCAGATTATCTACGTAATCCACAAATTAACTGGGTAATCTCGTTAAACACGCAATGTTATTAATTTGCGTTATCATTAACTTACTAAATGTTTCTATGGTCAAACTTTTTGCATCATTTCCATTTTTTATAAGGTGATAGAAGGAATACAGTTCGACGAAAGAGGTACAACCGACATAGCTATATCTTGAGTGAAGCAAATCTTGCGATTCGGTGGAAGCTTCTCGGCAGAAGCAACACTTTTGACTTCAGCTAGAACCCCTGTTCTGTACGAAATTTCTTATAGATCTCCATATAGATTTCCGTTATCATTAAATATTTTTATCGGTCATAGAGAACGTAAACGTTAAAATGACAATTTGATTCATGTATCATGATGGATTTTACGTCATATTTTAATTAATCGTGTGTTAAATCTTTGATTAGTGTACAAGGTTATCAATTTGTTTGTTGGTTGTATTTCAAAGGTACATGCAAGTTTTTATGCTACATGCAACTAATAAAGTATACATGGCGGGTTCGCGGATCGTGCCTGGGTATCCATGAGAACTATCCACTTAAAAAAAATACATGGTAAATTGTAAGAAAATGATTTTGATAAATGATATAATACTTAACACATCACTTATGATACTGATATCTGATACTACGATGATTAGCGTATTTTTACTAGCTCATTCCAGCGGCTCCGCCTGCTTCGGTAACACTTACCATGATAATGAGTACTGTACATGTATAATAAATTTCATCGAAATCCGATTAGTAGTTTTTGCTTGAAAGACGACCGACCCGACCGACGAAAATGTGGCGGAGCGGTCACCATGCCGGTCTGGCTCGTAGTAGGTTCTGGATTCGATCCCCGGCCAGACAGACATCTGAATGATGAATTTAGATTTCTGTTCTGGGTCTGAGTGTTTGTGTATTTTTCTTTGTGTGTGACCATGGCACCCACGACACAGGAGAAAATCCTAATGTGTGGGCTATGAGTGTAGAAAACGTTATAACACACATACATTAACAGAAACTTTCGCATTTATAAGTAAGAAGTGACATTTGGGTGTTTCAAGTGAATAAATATGATTAATACTAAATCACACAACACGTGAAAGAAATATACCAAACCTTTAATGTTTACATAATTTAATTACCAACAAACCAAATGTAGGTAACGTTTGATTATGTTTCTTCCACAGTATCAACAGTTTTAAATATCTAAACTGACAATGAAATAAAACTACGCCCACACATTAATTTTTGGATTTATTTATTTAGAATTCATGTTTGTAGAGTTGTAAACTTACATATAACGTCCGTTTTAAAAAAATATAAATATGGCTACAAAACAGTACAGTACTGCAGAAGGACTAACGCAAGACAAATTAAATGTACTAATTAAGTATCATAATCACATCTTACTAATAACATCGTTATCCAAATAAAAGACCTACCTGAGCGTTTGAAACATAATTAATTTTCCTCATAAATAATTAATTGCTTTAACATTAATTTTCAATAAAGATTAATTATTGAATATACAATAAACGTCAAAAGAAATATCTTCTATCTACAATATAATATACAAGTAACAAATATTATCTATATACATTTAGATTCGGACTAGTTCACGATCGTAGTCAAAAAGTGTGTTAATGAATCGATTTTTACAAAATTTACAAAAGTCAACACTGGTTTGCAAGTGTTCATTTTAACAAACTTGAGAGAGAAATAAATTTCAACTTTTGTACGGATGCTTATTCATTATGAAAGCACTAACCAGCATTTACATTATGATGTGTAAAATTATTCTCAAACTTCTAGGAAAGGTCAGTCAAGTCAAAGTCAGAATAAGAAGATTTTAGGCCTAATTCTAGCATGCTGGTCAACTAAGAACAAGAGGTTTATGAAAAGCATTTGAGCAAGTATTTTTCCTAAAGTTTACTGTTTAAGAAAGTAACAATTTAATACCCTTAAAAATGTAACTTTGAAACCCGTGAAGTCAAGTTAAGGCTATAATTTAAACGAAAATATGTATTTTAAGTTAAATTCTATGAATATAATATGTAATGGTTTAAAATGAACTACCTATTTAAATAGATAGATAAAACAAATATTTTATATTTCATCTATTGCTTAAAAATGTTTTTATTTTTATTTTAGCTTATGTTCTTGGCTTCAATTTTACTTTCAAATGTTTAAACATCCTTACGATAGTTAAAAATGGCTATTGTAAAATATATTTACCAACTATATATTGGCAGTTTTTGTAATATTTGGCAGTTTTTAAACAAATGTACAAGACAAACAAATGTAGAGCTATCGTCAAAATAGTTGATTAGTAAAAATTATGAATTTTCTTTTTAATTTTTGTAAATGCGAAAACAGTCTTATTTCTTTTTTGAACAAACACTAATATGCATTTATCATGACCTCTTGAGTTCTGTTTTTATTTCTTGATCAGTCACAAGCATAAAAGTCTAACCATTCGGCCATAAAACGTTCGATTGGCGTCGCAAGCGTGAGCGTTGAGCGAATTTCGTCAAATTTTGGTACAGTTTATAAACTTGATATTTCGTGGCCTAAAAGATGTGACACATTTCTTTTTAAGGCACAACGCTGACCCTTGCAGAGCAGTACGATTGAAACGAATGTTTTGTGGCCATCAGGAAAGGTCTAAAGAAGCCTCCCGTTGTAGATAGCAGATCATCATTTTTATTAATATTTCCACAAATAATATATACATTTTTTAATATTACCAATTTTTCGATATATATTTTTTCTATTAACATTAGTGACGTCGAATAAATATTTAAATTGAATGTCAAATTTTATATGACAGGGAAGAAAGTGAAATTTAAAATTCCACGCCCAATGCTGCCTACACTATCCATATTATATACATGCGGAAGTACCGCATAAAGCTCTCTTAAAAAATTACAAAAAGTCTCAACGCATAATAATTAACCTATCTATGTAATTATTTACAATTATTGCTATCGAAAGTTGCGCTTAAAACGCCCCAGTCATCAGAAACTAACTGGCTTATTGCCGTAACTACAAATAAAATACGCTGCTAAAATGCTTATTATTCTCTGTTTAATTAAAAATCACCTACAACATATTTATAAAACAGAAGGCATTGGAATAAAAAACAATAACAGGTTATAAAACAGAAGGAATAAAATATATATTTTTGCAGCAGCATTATTAATATACAATCTTCAAGGGTATTATTTATAATAATTGTCATAAACTGATTCGTTATAAAAAATAATTAATAATTAATAAACCGAGTCCGTGCTATTTGCCATTTGAACATTAAACAGAGAATAAATAAATCAAAGCAACTAAAACTATATTAATTGGCGCCAAACATGATATGCCTTAATAATTTATAACGGAATGTTACTACAAAGCTATTTCAAATTTACACCAATATGAATTGTAACAAGCAACATAATTTATTAACCTAAATTTAGAGTCACAGCAAGTCGTTTCCAGTAATAATTTTATTTATATAACAGAGTGTCGGTATATTTCATTTAATCTAATAACATTCAAATTTGTTTAGCTACATGTTGATAAATACTTAAAATTTTTTAAATGTCACAGATGTTGAAAATTTTTTAACACTGACCACCAACATTACAATTCTATATTTCTGTATACACTAGTATGCTAAGTTACTCCTAGAATGATCTAGTGATAGATCTCAAAAGGCGTATCTGACACATATTATTATCAGAGAAAAAGTTGCTCTATAGATCTTATCGACAACATTAAAAGAACCAGAACGTAAATTAAATTCACGCTATAATAATCCATATGAACGCACCCACACCGAAACGTCTTAGGCCCCCTCATAGGCCTGATATTCAGTATTTTGCTAAAAAATACTTAAAGCTGATCAGACGTAATCCTCAGTCTTGTTTCTAATCTACAAACGCGCTTATTACCATTGGAGTTATACAACTGTCATTAAAACTGCACTTTGTAACACTGGTATAAAAATCACTGACAAATACGAGTACAACCGGATAAAGTAAAACAATAGGATTAATTTCTTCTTGTATAAAAGAAGAGTGGAACAATCGATTTGTACGTGGAGGATTATCAATTAGGAATTGTTTAGTATGGAGAAGTATTATGAATATAATATTATGTCTAGATAAACACTTTATGTGTCAGTTTGATCGAGCATCGCTTCACGCTCAAGGTAACCATACATCGGGTTTTCAACCGTAATATGTCGTTTTTCAGGATTCGATGTCGATCTAGACGTAAATAATATCTTCGATATCGTGGAAACGCATTGAAAGGTAGCCCGTAACAGTTTATTCTGGCAGCGCAGGGGGTCCGGCGTCGGTGGGGAGTGCGGGCGTCAGCGCGGCCTGCGCTCGCGCCCGCGCCAGCGCCTAGGCCAGCGCGGGCGCGGCAGGCCTCGCTCAGGGACGATGAGGGTGCGCTGAACTCAAAGACGAACTGCTCACTCCAGAATCACTGCTTTTCTCAGACGCGCACGGTTCACCGCCCGCAACGAATTTCACCACATTCAACTTGTGGTCTGACTCGCAAGTATCGTCTCTGGCGCCCCCAGGAAGACCCACGCTGCGAGGGACTGTCCTCTCCCCGACAGTTCCAGGGTAGCGTTCAATCCTATCGCATTCAGCGTCATCAGGCTGTCGTCGACGCACTGAGCGTTTTGCCTGAGGGGCCGGTTCCGGAGGCCGGTGTGATGGTTCATCTGTTCTGTGAACCAAGGGCGAAGTGCGTACTCGAACTCCCCCTACTCCAACGCCTCCTTCGTAGCAACCAGAATCACGGGGAAACTGACGCCGACCAAACGGGGAGTCTCCACCCTCTGAACTGGAACCACCTCCTTCGCCTTCGCCATCACCTTCGCCACCTGGTGCGCCAAAAATTATAATATAAATAAAATATTTTTTACTTAAAAAAATAAACTTAAAATTAATTGACTTAGGTAACTTACATTCAAGCTGGTGCAGCAGTTGTACGGCAGCAAGAATACGAGTGCGATGCTCGGGTGTCATGATACCCAAGTAATCTAAATCAGAGGGTTCAATTTCTTTAAATAATTCGATATCCTCATATCCATTCCTTGCAAAAGCGACCGCATATTCAGGCAAATCTATCCTTCTCAACAATTCTTCGACTGTTCGTGGTCGAGTTTCCCACAGTCGTTCGCGACTTTTGCACCATTTAGAAGTCCTCGATCTTGTTGTATCTCTTTCAGAAAGAACTTCGACGTTTGCAAACTTGAAGTTACCGACTTTATTGTTAAGAACACCCCTCCAAATCCCGGAAGCATTCATGTTGATCACTTCGATAATATCCCCTTTCTGTTGACAAAATGCATAGAATTAGAACTTGCTAGCTTACCTGATTACAAGTACCGTATAGCATTAAGATATCTTACCTTGTATCTCAAGGCATCTTTCTCGTAAATATTGGGGACGTAATCGACGAGTGCTCGAGCCCGACACAGCATTTGCGGAACGAGTAAACTCCGCCCGGCCGGACTTAATTCTATGTTTTCTTCTGCCGAGAGAGAGGAGTGATTACTACCGGCGCGAACCAATGCTTGTGTGCCTGTACATAAATATTTGTAAACTTAGAGGTCTAGATTATACGCTACGTCTATTCCTGTCACAGAAAACTGAAAAATACCTGTATATCTTTGTATGATTCTTGGACTCATGTTATTCAAAGTACCTTCTCAAACAGATATTAGTAGGGATAGGCTTATTGAAGTGGAATTGAAAGTATGTACAAGAACGTTCCTATCTGTAAGTGGTGTGTTGGGCGTTATGGTGCAGAGAAAGGAAAGACATTCTTATTTACAAACATTTATAATATTATAACACAGACAAATCAATAAATCCACTCACTACTGCCTGATCCGCTGGGAAGACTTTCAAAAGAACTATTAGAACATGGAAACGCTTGATCGCCACTCGTTCGCCTATCTGAGCCCTCAGGGCCTCTCTCTTGTCTTAATCTTGATATTTTTCTTTGAACATCTTGCCGTAGACCGCGCACTTTGCCGGCTAAATTGGATACCCCTTCGCATTCTTCAGCTGACTGAAACGAAGGATAAAAGACGTTAATCGGGAAGAGAAAATCAAAAGCAATATTTACTGGGAGCAAGATTTATTTCCACTTCTGTTTAAAAAACTCATGGTACCGCAATAATTTTACCTTATGCACAGTGGCTATGTGTTGCGAATCCGTTTCGCTCTCTTGATCTTCGTAATCCGAAGAAGCGGGCGATAAGGGATCTATTCCTATCCGATAGCCTGACATTTGCCTGTAACCTCTCCGTGAATCCCGTTCCGAGCGACTGGATTCCAGCGAAATGCCAGACAACCTCGAACCTATAGATTGGATGTCAGATGCGGCGTAATCCCCGCTCTCCCGATCTCTCGACGTTCGCAAGGGGATCACAGTGGTTGGGTAGGGGCCGCTCTGTGGAATTATTAATCCTCTTCGCGGGGCTCTCGCTAAGCTTATATCTCCAGCGCTTCGCAACGATATCACGCCTTCGCCCCTAGGTTCATTTCTAAGGTTTAGGGTGAAACAAACTCGACCATTTTGAAATGATGCAGCTGGTGCCCCTCCGCCCATAAGAAAGTCCTCCGGATCGCTCTCATACGGCGGCTCGTCATACCAGTGGCCTCTTCCCGATAGGCCTCTCGCTTCATCGTCGTACATATACGTGTCGTCTGTAAACGAGTCACCAATTAGCCTTTTGTTGCATAGCATTTAATAGTGCAAATAAAAATGTACGTGCCAACAAAATGCAAAAAAATTTACCGTTACGACCTCCCACATAGTGGCAGTTTCACTGGCAACACTGCAGCAAGCTGTGTACGAACATCGGAAAGCCGTGCGTGGTTGATGCAAAACATTGTATACAACATGCATTCAGCACTTTGTCGCAAATTAAACGTCTTGATGAATGAAGATGGGTTCACTGTATTTGTTATTTTATATTTGCATTTAATTAAAATTTCATTTTGTGTTATTGATTTATTATTTATTAGTTGTAATCTCATGCCGGGATCGCGCATGATCGTGGGCCTTACTTTCGTAAGACATTCATATTCCATTTGCATATTGAAATTATAAAATGATTGATGAAAGATGCACATCGAAAGCAAACCGTACACGTATAATATGATACCGAACGATAAATCAATGGCATTATCAAAAATAAGCATTCCGCAGAGTTGACCAATAAATTAGGTGTCAAAACATCGTGCAAGGAACATGCTTAAAATTTATGGTCCAATGTAAATCATAATTTAACTCTAGACGCTTCGATATTTTGACTTTGACGAATATCTTCACAACATTTATCGCAAATACAAAAGCACAGTAAAAATATAACCACTTGATAACTAATTGTCATTTGCATTTATAAATAAGATAATGCTGGCGAGTTTCTATAGACTAATGCAACTTTTTTATCTATTCAGCTGTCCACGATTAACGATGAAATACGAGCGTAAGTAACTTGACATTCAGAAAAAAACACGTTTTTCTGATCGCCGAACCATACTTGCGTGTATGTCATCGTGCACCATGCTTAGCCGAAGAACATTAACGTTTTGACCAGCCCTAAATTAATCTAGTAGCGCCAGTTCACTATTACCTAACAGATAAAGCAAAATAACACTAACGATTTTGAAGCGAAATAATAGTCAAAATACCATAAGCAACTAGACAATGAACAGCCAATATATTTCAAACAATGATCAGGACTTTTCAATCTTTTATTAATTTCTAATAACTCATTGGTCTCCTTTTTTATTAATTTATAAGTTATTGGTCTTAAAATCATTAATCATTGTTTCAACGTAATCAATAACACTGACACAAAATATAAGCAGATACTGAGACACTGATCCGTTATTATTACGTATATTTATCTTCACATAGACACGTCTCAACAAAACTGATACTGCCCTAAGTAAAATAATACTTCTAAGGCCAGCTAACGGTATCTTCCCCTACCCATAACCAACAGAAGCCCTTCAATTGGCCACGATCACTATCAGCATTGAAATATAAGTCGTTAACTACCGTTTACAGATATTCAATATCCATAAATAACATTGACTGAAATTTCCTAACCCAAAAAAATGTTCGCGACTTTGAGGTTCTTGGGATTGGTTGATCATCTACATATTTAAAATTAATAATAATGATTAATATATGTATTTTTTGCAATTTCTCCAGAACTGCGTGGTTACAAAACTGTTTATTTCTAAAAGGAAAACAGTTTTTTATCAAAATAAAGTTATATTTTAGTAAAAACAATATGACCAATGAAGGCTGAATCGTAACTTGATTAATAGCACAGTATGTCCTGTGCACACACAATCATTGATATGACATATTATGAATTATTAGTAAAAGTAGCAAAACGCACAACTCTTGATTTAGTTGAAGAGTAACGCAAAATCCTTTTTTATAATCCTACGTATATAAAGTTACAAACCAATAACACAAGTTAATTATGTTTAGTAAATTATAAAATGGGCATATCAATTTAGTTGAGACAACATTCAACAATTATAATTCGACAGCTTCAACGAAATACACCATTAAGAATTAAAAAAAAAACATACCTCCAAACGGTCCCCGGACTCCGTCTCGTCCCATATTCATGAGACCATGCCTTATATCTCTCAAAATCTGTAACAAAAGTAATAATCTTGAACAAGGTGGCTAAAAATATAACGACCAAAACATTATTTTTAGGAATCTTCCTTGCGAAAAGTAGATTATATTTAAAATGTAAGTTCCATTTCGATGCCAAATCTTGTTATTTTTGTGACATATAAAAAGAAATCAAGTGTTATTGTGAGAAAAAACGAGTTTACAGCCACCATGATCATTGCGTGGGCCCAATCCTATTTACGATCCTCTTAAGTGATAAACAACCGAAGAACTTTGCGTATTTTTTATAAAGCGTACTTTTTAGAATTCGCGAGCAAGACAATAAATATCCAGAGGGTGCAATAAAACGACCACTTCCACGTAAGTAGAAAAGTATTGAACATTAAGTTAATTTATGCACGTTTTGTTTCCAGGCGACGCGCGATGTGCCGAGTACATGGTTAGGGTCGCCAAGAAAAAATGAAAAAGTTGTAACTAAAAATAAATACTAAGATAATACAATAGTAGAAGAATTAAGTTGAGTTATAGTAACGATGCTCTTATAAATAGGTTTTAAATATGAACATACAGTGTAAACCAAATTGTGAACCTAGTTCAGAAGATTTTAAGAAAATAAAAATTGCATGGACATTATTTCTTATTAATATTCTAGTAGAGTAAGTCGATAGAAAAAAATATTTCAATATGATATAGTGGGCACATTTGATTTAACAATATACCTAAACGCTCTCCAATTTAGTGAATCAATGCCATTTCCTTTTTTAATGTTGATTTCTCATAAGTTTCTGGATAGTTCCAACAATTTTAGTAAGTTTGCCAACCTTTCAAGTGGAGTTTACAAGACAGAGCAAATGAAATTTCATGTTGTTGAACACTAAGAACCGAATCGCTTCTTGGCAATGATGGTTAATGGCCTATAGAGAAACTTTTGAATGGTTGTGAAATCGTTAGGCTGTTGGCGAATAGACAGAGTCGTAAATGTACACATACAAAAGCTAGTTCCAACGGTTATGTTATTTTACATTAATTGTACAACGGAGCACACCAATACTTATAACATCCACAGTAATAAGTTGTATTTACTTTGTATTTTTTGTTTGGCTATGAGATGATAACACATTAATCATTCCCATTATCTTCATTGCCATTGACTTCCCATTCAAGTTAAATCACTACAATTCAAGGTCATCATAATTCGTATTCCTAAAATCTTTATAACCGCTGTAAAATTTCAATGTTCGATGCCAATGTAAGGCTGAATTTGATACTAATCGACTAAGTCATAACAACTATTTTTTTCCTTTATGAAGGCATGAATCTTAAGACGATGGGAAAAAGTTTATTTTTAATGGAAGCGAGTTGTCTTATAGATTTTGGTACGGAGTTGGCATAGTTTTACGAGTAAACGAAATGCGCGGTGAAGGGCTTCCAAAGTTTTGCAGGGAAGCGATACAACTGCCTAATAGGCTTAGCTTGAGATTAGGGTGCGATTAGCCAGAGGCTCGCTTCGCAACGCGGGTCGCAAGATTATAGCTTCTGTGAGTCGCATCAGATTAGTTTTTAGCGTGTGTATGTCTATGCATACACATGCTGCACACACTCTCGCGTACGTACGGTTAGTGTGCGCCGAAACAAGGGGACCCTTTGTGTAGGACTAAGCAACGATAGATCCATTAGCTCTCGGATTCGTAGATATTTGTGATGAAGGTAAGTATTTAGATGTACAAAAATCATTTATAAGGGAACCTTAAGTAGCATTATTTCAATAATCTGATAAAATAACATATAAAATATTTCAATACGTAACATATTCGAAATCTAAATAAAGTTAAATTATTACAAAAATAAATATATTTTGAAAATGATAACGATGTTTGGATCTGGTAAGTGGCGGCATCACGAAAAAGTAAAAAAAAATACAGTAATATATCAATCAAATGCTTTAGACGGATGACTCATCCAGAGTAAGGTTATTAGTTTTTCGCGACCTCAAAAACCAATATAATTATGTGTATTTGACTAATATAGTATGTATTGTAACGTCTCAAGGTTTTAGAAGTATAAGTGGTAGAACATTTGAAATTTAAAAAGTCTAAAATTACCTCTTCTTGTTCTCTGGCTAATTTGTCTTTCTTCTTCATAGCTTCCTGAACTTTTAACTGTAACAAAAATAATTGTTAGCTCGTCTTTATATTTAAAATAAAAAATATATATGAAAAATATGAAAATATATATTTTTAATATAAAAATAGCAAAAAATCTAACATATAAATATACACACGAACACAATCTAAATGAATGATGGATGATATCTTAAAAGTCTACAAGCTTAATTTATAAAATGTTTGGTTACCGTTAATTATTTCATTACCTACTGCGCTTATTAAGAGTCACTTAAATTTTACTTTATTTACGAGTATATATTATAAAACAAAGAATTTGATTAAATAAGACTTGCTTAGAATATATAAATAAATTAATCATATTCAGGAAAATATCATGTACAAAATAGGTGTATGTATGTAAATGTAATTAGGTATATGAAATTATAAATTAATTACATCAATTATCAAATATTTTAATGTCAATTTCTTATTTTGACACCTTATACATCGCTATATTTTCCTAATTACAGTTTCTAAAGGCACATTAGCAAAGAAATTTAAGCACTAAAAATGTAAATTGAGTGTTTCCTGCTTTAGCAACTAGGAAATGCCTGTATTCAAACACGCCAATGAAAGTTCTAAATGAGACTTAAATTGGCTTGTTATTTACAAAAACTTTCACTCGGAAACACAGAAAATTTGGTAAAAGATTTGGCTCCAGCTTACGTAGGAATATAGAAAAAGATTATATTATGTTGTGTTAAGATATTCACGTTTACTTTTTTAAACATGATTATTAATTTTAATAATAATACCAATTAAAAATATTAAAACATAGAAATAGAAGATAAGAGATACAGTCGTAGCGCTAAACAAATCGCACAATAAAACATCAGTAAAGAAAACAAAGAATAGCATACGTACAAATATTTAAAATTAAACATATATTCAAACAAAATTAATATCTGGACATAAATGACTGTAGCAACATGCGTACATGCATTATTACATTTAAATGACCAAATAAAATTTATTTGATCGTGCAATGCGTGCAGAAAACTACTGATTTGTGCAAAATACAGCGTGCTATTAAAACAGCATTCTAACAAACATGTACATGAAAATGAGTGATCCAAAAAAGATTTTTTCCGAATAAAATGTAATCAGCCAAAATGAAAGATCCACCTCCTATTCTTTGAACATTCCAAAAGTGTACCAAAAATATGGCGGAAAAAATTTAGAATTTTGATTTTTCCTGTTACGGCTCTGTTGGCAAAATTAAATATTAAAATTTTAGCAAAAATAAAAGTCAAAATCCAAATGTAAAATACGATAAAAATTCAAAAAATATTTTTTTAAGTGATGAAAATTTTTAATGTGTCATCGTTAAGGAAACTTTAAGATACAGACATACATATATCGAAAAGCTTACAGCATTAATAAAGAAAGTCATTTGTATACATAAATGACGATATAACCTTTAATTAATTTAGAAGCTTTGCCATCCAGAGCATAACAGAAAGTTTTCCTGCTGATAATTTGAATTGCATTTTGTTTGTGTTGTATTATCTAAAATTGACTTGATTGTATTTTCTTACAAGAAAGAAGAGAAGTTACATTAAACTTAAAAATATTTTTAGTATAATTAAAAAATAACAACTTACAGAATTCAAACTTCACAAAATATTTCATAAGTGACTTATTTGGTGTTAATTATTTTAATAATCAAGATAAAAATTCTAATGTTTCAATAATTATAAGGTATAACTTATAAAGGTGTCTATTTTTAAACCACCTTATTATTATGATACAACACAAACATTTGATCAATTAACAGCAGGAAAACGAGCAGCTCACCCTATGTATTGTCTCTTCGAAGGTGTTTGGTTGGGCGGCACTCATTTGAAAGAAGCGGAGGCGATCATAGTCTCTGGGGTCAACCATAGACCTCAAGGCCGTATCTGGGCCGGGGCCAAGGCCAAGGCCACTTTGGAGCACGCTGTCCGGAGTGTCGACCTGAGAAAAGTTAATATTAGCTACTATGGGCCGGGCAAATGAAGAAATGGTATCGAAATGACATCCGATCACTAATACTGATGAAACATTCATGAGGTACCATTTACCTCCATAAATTGATAGAAATCTCATAGCTGAAACTTGTATGAGTTTCGTTGTTTAGGGACACGTAGGCGAAGAAAAATCTGTTCATTAATCCAATATGTTATTACAATAATCACACTAGTACCGATCAACATACATTAGTGAAGAATAGCATTATACGTTTGACCGTACATTCGCAAAATATTCTCAATATCGTAAATCATACAATTAGTACCAATAAGAAGTACTTTTTGAAAGTTCTCAGTAATCCTTTCTGTGCGGTATAATTTAGGATCGGTAGCCATTTTGATGTTCATTCTTGATTAGCACGACCCAAGTCTATTTACATTATCAACAATGCGGTGCAAATTCTCGTACATGCATTTGGCACAGGTTTCGTAGTAGTATTCTGATTATTCCGATTCTTGACATCGACATTAGGTATTAAACTTTCACAATACTACAATTGACGGTTTTCTTATAAATCATTTAACTAAAATTAATTTTTAAGACATATCTACATAATTGTAATTATACCAAAATCTTATTAGTCAACTGTCAGATAGCGTCAGACTTTTGAATAATTTAAAACTTATCTTAAAACTAATATAATATAATATCGAGCTTCATAACAAGATAAACTAAAGTTACATTATAAAAATCATCAAACTTGTGCGAAGTTGGCCAAAAATTTTGGTCATTTATCAAGCGTCGACTAGTCATTTTTCTTATAAATATTAACCGCAAATAGAGTGCTAACTTTCTTGGTACTCCTCAAACTTTCTTACAAATCACGTTTGCAAGTGGTCTGATAAATTAACAGTGATGTAAGCAAAACTTGATTTAAACAGTCGTTTTTACTTTTAAATGCAAACACCGTTTTATAAATGCTTAATTATTTCTAATGAGAAAAATAAATTAATATAAAAAGGTATTTTTAAAAACAAGCTTTTTTCCTTATTCTACAAATTAAGCCCTTTCACTTGATACCCATATTGTGTGGGTTGGACAAATATATGTATTCCGCATTTTATTGCGGAGGCCATTTTGGAATTATAACAATATTGATTACATATAATTGCATTGTCATCAGAACTTAATGTGTACTCCAAATTTCAGCTCAATCGTACGCTGAGAAGTGGGTTAAATTCAGCTTGCAAGATTTGACCCGAACATACATACAAACATTGCAAGATAAATAAAAGCTTTTAAAAAAGTAAATAGAATAGCACATTATTCGATAGTACTAAGCTAGATTTCTGAACTAAACATGAATAAAACACATACGTGAAAATAATAATAATAATAACATACTTAATTATCTCCATAACGATAAAAGAGGGCCAGAGAAATGTCTTTCATTATCCCTTACTTACCAAAATAAATAAACTAATTGATCTTGTACACCAAAACAAAGTCAATTTATAAAAGGAAAATTATTAATTTAATAATTGGCAATTTTTTGACGGACGGTAAAGTTTTCGGAGTAGGAGTAATAAGTCCACATAATAATTATAATGGGTGTCGAAAAATTAATGCACAAATGGAAAAATTCATATATTTGAATTATGTTTGATATGTTATCAAAAATAATAAGTACATCTAATCTATGTTACCTAATCTCTTCAAATTAAAACTACTATTATTACACTAGGTTGAATATGAAGTTTACCCTTTATATAAGTTTAATTATGTTCGAATTTTGAATATAGCGAAGGCCAACAAATTTTAATTATACCATAAGTATTGTATTGTGCCCTTAAACAAAAAGCGAAATACGTAATTCTTTATTTACACGTAGTTTAAAGGGAATGTACCCTAAAATAGCATTTCTAAACTTGTAATATACATGGAACTATTTGCGTGAAAGACTGACAAAAGATATATATCAGAAAGATAGAACGTGATTCGTGAGTTTAGAAAAATTCTAACGAAATTTTATCATATATTAAATTAAATCACTTTACAATCCATAACGAATGCGAAAGTGATAAAGGAAATGGAAAGTCACTAAAGGGGGACACCGAAACACGTCGAAGTGACAATGTATGTGAATTTGATAACGGGACTATAAATTTTAGAGACACTTTCAGTTCCGGGTTTTGTCGCATTATAGAAACGCCTATTGTCGGCTATTCGCATTATGCCCTTATCAAGTCCGAAGTTAATGGGCGAGCTTTGTACCTCCTATGATTAATTGATTCGTTCCTACATCGCCTTCATTGTGATGCAAATATCCTTAGCTTTTTTCACTAAGTGATGATGATGAATGAAATCGTTTTGTATGCGATTCGCTTCTGTATGCCAGGAGTGCTTTGTGTCTTGTTAGTTATTGATAATTTGTTTGCAATAAGTTTAAAATTGAGGAAAAAGTGTGAATATTAAAACAAATAGCTGATCTTCTCGTGCTTTGCTACGGGACATAAAAATCGTCACCTTCTTTTAATAGCGCCAAATATTTAAATCAAAAGTAACCTTATATACTATACTACATTATATATTAGTATAATTGTTACACTAATGATTAAATAATGATTATTACTCTGGTACTAATAATGAGGTTTAGTTTGTACCGGCGCGACGTTACTATTGCATATTTATAGATGAAAAATAGTAACTTATTATTGTGGCATAGCTGTACACATATCATCACGCGGACTATTACGTTGATATCATTGTCCTCTAATAAGACTCTAGTACATTACTTTGCTCTATTGTCTATAATTTTCACAGCGTATGTAATATAAAGAATTTTTTGGAAGTTTTTTCACACATCGGATTACATTTTCACACGGTTCCCATTTTTTCTCTTATTAAATATAGCCTACGTTCATCAGGAATAATGTAGGACTCCAATGGTAAAATATTGTTCACTCGTTCCAGTAGCTATGGAGCCTATTCAATTCAAATAAACAAACAAACAAAAAATCTAATCTTTCCTCTTTATAATATTAGTGTAGATGACTTGACGACTCGCGTAGCGGAATAGTTACTACGCGGGTCTGACACGCACGAGTTCCAGGGCGAGCACAACATACAAATAATTATCCGGCCGAGTATTAGATACTCGGTCGATAATTATTTGTATGTTGATTTAGAGTTTTGGTTTGGTTCTGGGTTGTTTTTATAATAGAAGAAGCAAACGAACATTCAATCTACCCGATGGAAAGTGGCTACTGCTGACCATGTGTAACAGTAATTGACCCCACATAAGATAGATTTTAACTGAGGTTGCCTACAAATGTGTTGCTATACCTGAGGACTAAGTGGGAACGTATGCTTCCCCTACCATACCTTCCAGACTAAAACACAGCAGCGCTTAACCCTGCTGTTGTTAGGCAGAAATAGGGGTGGCGGTTGTCCTTGGTTGGTTGTTCGGTGGTGCGGTTCGGTTGGTGTTTCGTAGTCTAACCACAAAAGGGCGGCTCACAGCCCTGTAACATGGCACCCACGTCACAGGGCTGTGATATTAGAAAGCGTTATATTAAAACATAATCACTATTTATGTAAATATTTTAAACAACAAAGATATTCAAGATAGACGCAAGATATTAAGTGTTGTAACAATTAATCAAAGATTTTTCATTAATTTCCCATAATAACGACAATAAATCAAACGGGTTAATTATGTTAATAGATTGTAGACGCCAACAGTTTATAAATGCAAATAATTTAATTTATCACTATCAATTTAAATATTAAGATAGCAGCGATCTCAATTTCGTATTCATTGAGGTCGTTTCTGAAACAATATTATGACCGTAATTAAGTCTGTCTGTGTTGTCGTCAATTAAGGGTTGTAATCAGAAGTCTTGATAATTACAGTTATCATATCGTTGAAGCCCATTATCTCCATCATTATCGATGCGTAAATTGAATGCATATGAAAATCTACGGTACAAAAATAACTATTACTTTGTTGTTCTGCATAATCGTTGAAACCGCTAAACCGATTTTGACCGAACCCTCACTAAATGATAGCTTATAGTCATAAGAAGTAACTTAGGCTACGTTTAATTTAGAAAAAGCATGGTGGATTCTATGAGGAAAATTAAAATGCATTATGTGCACATGCTTCTCGTGCATTCAGCCACCGTCGCGGGCGCTTACGTCAGTTTCTACTAGTCCTTTTTGAAAAATTACGTCAGGTAATACTTTATAACGGGAATAAAATCCCGAGGCTCAGCTGCATAATCGTATCAGCAGTTGTATTTTTTATTTTAATTTGAACACAAAAAGTTGATTATTTAATGCTATATTTAAATAATTAAGAACTTCTTAATGACATAAACATTGTTATTTCAGATTATGAACTGTTATTTCTAACTAATAACAGACGGTCTCCCAGAGCTATTTGTAATTACAGGTGCCAATTACAGCGTTCGATAATTGACGTTCTGAAGTGTCTATCAATTTCGAATTATGTCTGTCTACGCCAGAAACCCTTGTGATTATGCTGAATATTGTGACAGAATTGTAGAAAAATATGTCAAATGATTGATAAATAAATATAAAAAACTATTTTAATAATAAACTATGTAGTAGTCAAACCCATCATTTTGTTGCATTATACTATTTTACATCATATAAAATCTTGTCGCGAGATTTTCTAGATTACCATCCACTTATCATCGGATGAACTGTATACTCTTCACGAGCATGCAGTCCACCTGATGGTAAGTGGTAACTGCTGCCCATGGGCTCTTGTAAGCAACTTCATACAGGATTACCGTGCAGTGTATTTAAATCATATCTGATGATTAAATATCATTCTGACAAGATATGGTACATGTCTTAAATTTGAAATATACATATTTTGAAACCACAAGGTTTATATAAAATTATATTACGTGCGTGACCCATAACAAACAGCACTCCAAGTTGCATAATGCCGGTTATTTTAATACAAATGCATAACACGGCTGAACTAAATAAACTCCCACGTCGCGAATACACAAAGAAAGTAATCTGTGTCAAAAGCACAGCTCTGAAAATATTTCCACTGTAAACATGATAAATGTACCAGAACAACTTTAGTTGCAAACTTTATGAAATAGGGGTGGACTTTTGAAAAGTCGATTTTTTATATATAACGACTCCTAAATATATATTTATTTTAATTTCAACACTACGCTGCTTTGGATTATCGAGTGTCATGAATACATGAAGATGAGCACAGCATCCAAATCCCGAATAAAAGTGTGAAAATTATTTATAACGTACCAGAACAACTTGGATTGCAAAGTTTAATTTAAAACAAGAATTGATATTAATATCGATATTTTGGACATTACGCTTTAAACGCTTTCTATACTCTTAGCCCCACAGTAGGATTTACTCCTGTGTCGTGGGTACCATCGACTCACAAAGACGAATACACAAACACCCAGACCCAGATTAGAAATCTAAGTCCATCATTCACATTTCTGTCTGGCCGGGGACAGAACCCGGGACCCACTGCGTGACAGACCGGTGTGTTGACCACTGTGCCACGCGGGTCGCCACTATCTACACTAAGTTTCTTTCCACACTAAGTTTTAATTATATTGTCGCGGCTATCATGAAGACATAAAACGGGACGCAACACTCAGACATCGACCATAAATATGAAATTTATTATGTTGATGATTCTCAGAAGTCGAGTCTAATCCTGTAAGCTGCTGCCCAATACGGGGTCAGAAAGGAATATGTATAATTTTGTTCATTTGTATTGCTATCTCAGTCTGTTAGAACGCCTTTCATGTTTACCTTACCACACCCTTCAAATACATTCATAACCTTCAAACAGAATTCCACACCCTCCAAGTACAGTTTGTAGGGTGAAGAAGTATCTATATTGTGCCTAGCACAATATAGATACTTCTTCACCCTACATAAATACACAAAGTACGAATTCTACAAGGTTTACTTCTATTTCATAATCTTGTTTCAGTAAAGGTAGCATTAGTAATATAGAAAATATCTATATTACTAATGCTACCTTTACCTCAAAAAATCCAACAAGTTGATTAATTTGCAAAACTTCTCAATAAATCGTAATCTTATCGATTTTTATATCGATAATATCCATCCCTAGTGTCAATTTCGTTGGACCCGATCCGATCTTCCTTTTCTGTTGGAACTTTTACTTGTATTGAAAACATTTGTTAAAAGATACGCTTGCAGATATTAACGGTTCATTGAACTAAAGATTTCATTATATTGAATACAAACTTATTGAGTAACTGAAATAATAATAATATTTCACCACTATGATGACGAGAGTACTTCATTCAATAGGTCATCTATACCTACTAGCTATGCCCTACGGGTTTACTCGCTACTACATAAGAAAAAGCAAACAAACAAACGTAGCGTGTTGTTATATAGCCTTCCTCAATAAATGAACAATTCAACACGAAAATATTTTTTGAATTCGAACCAGTGGTTCCTGAGATTAGCGCGT
>DWNE01001338.1:0-22468 GCA_018249875.1 Cecropterus toxeus | reverse complement strand
TAAGGCAGACGGGCTACCTGATGGTAAGTAGTTACCGTCGCCTATGGACATTTGCAACACCAGGGGAGTCGCCAATGAATCGCCGGCTTTGAAGGAGAACTCTTTTCACACCTTTTTTGAAGAGCCCCATGTCATAGCGCCCCAGGAATACCTCGGAAAGAAGCTTATTCCACATCTTACACGTCCGTGGAAAAAACGAACGTGCAAACAGGACCGCCACGAGTCCAGCTGGTGTGAATGGAACTTCATCCTTCGGCGAGTGGTGCGGTGGAGGAAAGGTGACGTAGGGACCAGGTCAAAAAGTTCCTATTACACTAAAATTCCTACTACATATTAAAATGGATCAATAGCTAGATAATAGTAGTTTAAAATTTCAAATTTTAACTTAACCGCGGTAGATATAAACAATCACCTGCAACGATTTGCCGTCGGATGATGTGATCGCGAGCCGAGTTCCGTCCTGCATCGTGAAGTGTAGGGGGTTGCCTTGTTCGTCTGTTACCTGTAAGTGGATATCGTACATAATAATATAATATGGTCATTGTTAGATAATATTTTCATAGCATTTACTAATTGTCAATTTAATTGACAATAATAAGAAATAAATAATAAGAAGCTCCGTTATCAAAAAAAAAAAAAAAAACGAAGCTGTTACAACGAACTGATACACTTAAACAATAACTCTGTAAAGAAATGAAATTATATGTCTTTATTTTGTATAGGCCCTTATAAACAAGACCTTCATGAGATCCAGCAAGAAGCTTAGCAAGTTTGTCTCTTTTCAGATAATATATGTATTTAATAAAATCAGATTTGTAGCTAAAATTTCCTATCTAACTGAGAAGTGTTTTGACTTTGGTTTTGAAACATTTAAGCGAAATGTAGAACGGAACATTCACCCGCTCAGCCAGATTAAGAAATGTTTGGGTTGAACAGTTAACCCTTAATAAAGGTATGCAGGTAATAGGTCTGTAAGCAACCCCAGATCTGTCTTCCGTGAGGTTGGCCATAGATACGTCGCTACTCCTGAAGACTAAGTCGGAACGCCTCAAATAAGTATGTCTCCATTATCATACCACAGCAGTGCTTAACATTACTGTTATTTAATTAGAAATTAGATTTACAATTATTTTACTTGTGTTATTTTTATTTATTTGTGTCTAGTGGAGACGCTGTGTCTCCCTAAGTTTAGTATAAGTAACTTGTTCAGTCTCTATGTGTACCAATGTTTTATATAAATATTTTGTGTTGTGTCTTAAGCTAGGAAATAAATGTTTTACCTATCTATCTATCTATCTTATTAGGCAGAAATATGTGTGGCGGTGGTGCTTCCGGATCGGACCCACATCGAGTTCTACCACCAATAAAATTTGTCCATTCTAATCCAAATAGGATTTTATCACATTACGTATTTAGATCGGACATCAACCCACCGGTAGATGCTGTCCCTGCTCAAACTCCTCCACGTGGACCTGAGTTTCCATCTCCTGCTTCATGTCCCCGTGCCCCATCTGGTGCTCCACCACTACCTGGCGCTCCAGCTGCTCCTGGTCGATCTCCAGCCGCTCCAGCTGCTGACCCATCTCCAGCTGCTGGGAGACCAGCAGTGAGGAGCCGGAGTACAGCTCGCATGTCGTCAGCACTTTACTTTCTTCTAAGTTTACTGCCTAAAATGTTATATTTTTCTATTAAGTCGAGCATATTTTTCATGAGATGATAAATGAATACAGAATAGAAGTTTTACCTGTCACAAACATGAAATACATCTTTATACCCGACTGCGTCAGAAAGAGGGTAGTGTTTTTCGAGCGTATATACGTATGTATGTTTGTTTGTAGGTATGTCTATTTCTTTAGCATGCGCTACAGCCGAAACGGCTTGGCGGAATGTGACGTGTGACATATCATTAGAATCGTCTCAGTTAGCAGAGTGACATAGGCTATATATAATTTTTGAAAATGTCGGGTTTTTTGTTTTAATGTTTTAACGATGTTACTAGTTATACACATATCTGGTATATCTAGAACTAAGTCAAACTAAGTGTAGCACTGTCTGATTTCTTATTATTTAATATTGAGCTACCAGGTTCTTGGACGATATTTGAACTCCTTCTAAGCGTATTTGATTGTTTTTTTTCACCAATCCCTTTTATTGCCTTTATTCAATATTGTTGTAAAATTGGTCTTCCGAGTCGATTTTAACAGCTTAAGTTGGACCGTGCGACATTAAACCCACCTGTTCAGGGTCCAGAATGTGGAAAGCGGGTGTGTCGGAGCCGTCGATGTCGTATGCGACGTATATGACGCGCTCCTCCGTGTCGTCGGCGGGCCGCGCTGGGGCAGGCTGCTCCACTTGCTGGGTCTTGTCCGGCACTAGCAGACTCACTTGTTTCTGGTTCTGTTAAGGATTTAATGACTGACTATTTATGTTACTAACATAGTTAGGGCACACGAAAAGACTAAAAAATGTCACAGTCCATCGTCGCCCTTACGTATCGCAAAGGTATTAACTATATATTTTTTTTATATTTTATTAAAATAGCAAACAAGCATGCAGCCCACCTGATGGTAACGTATCTATTATAATTTTCAAATAAAACAGGGGTTCTATTTAAAGTTAATTACAGATGCGTTGGCAGGTGGTAGAATCAGTGTAGTTCGATTGGAGAGGTACCACCACCGCAATTATTACTAGCGTGAAAAAATAAAACGCTTTCGCTTTCTACACTTATAGGCCCACACTAGGATTTTCACCTGTGTCGTGGGTGCCATGGACACACAAAGATGAATGCTAAACACCCAAACTCAGAACAGAAATCTAAATTCATCATTCAGATGCCTGTCTGACCGGGGATCAAACTCGGGACCCACTGCGTATCAGACCGGTATGGTCCGCTACGTGGGTCGTCAATTTAGTTTTTTTTATAAATATGAAATAGTAAACGAGCAAGCAGCCCACCTGATGGTAAGTGGTTACTTGCGCCCATGGACATTTGTAAGCAACTTCATATAGAATAGGGGTTCTATCTGAAGTCTATCACAGATGCGTTGCTACTCCCGAGGACTAAGATGGTCGCCTCATATATAAGTGAGCCGGCAACCACAACCTTCCAACGAAACGCAAGAATTGTTTCACGCTGGAAATACCACCGTTGGAGGTACCATCGGCACACTTATTTCTAGCGTAGAAAAATAAATATTAGAATATAACAGCTGTATTCCAGTTGCGCGTTGCGAGCGCGTACCTTCCGCTTGGCGTGGTGCTGCAGGGCGCGCGCGTGCTGCGCCAGCGCCCAGCGCGACGCGAACGCGCTGCCGCACGCGCCGCAGCGGTGCGCGCCGCCCGCCTCGCGCCGCGACTGGCTCGACCGCACTCTGACGCGGACCACACGGGTTATTCATCTCAAACATGTATGTATAACCCAACGATTCCCGTATGTCCTTTTAAACCAAAACACAGCAGCAGCATTTGCTAGTATCAGACGTTACGTCAGCAACTACGTCTACCATTTTTAATCTATACTTTTATCTTTATAATTATGTGATTTTTAGCATTTTAATTATTCAATTCAATTAATAAAATTTATTCGGTTATTATTTTTTATTAACATTAAGTATTTTTTTACGTTGTCCTGTATGCATTGTTGTTTGCTATAATTGAGGTAACACTTGGATTTGTAGCGTATAAAATTCTGTACACATATTTATTGTTTGTGTATGGTGTATTTCTCATTGATCATCTAGGTGATCAAAGACGACTCATTGGTTTCATTTAATCACCTGAGATAATCACCTGGATGATCATAGCCGACCTTAAAAAAATTATTATAATCATCATTTCTCAATTTTAGGCATTTATTTTACGTATTTTGTAGAGATAAATTAAACGGTACTGAAAAAATATATTTTCTTGAAGTTGCCAGGTGATTATGTGTCAGGTGATAAAAGTGAAACACCTGGTGCGTTTCCTGTGCGTGCAGCATTTTAAATATATACACCATGGAGGGTTATGGGGAAGTAGGCCGTGTTCACCTGGCGTGCCTGCGCGTGTGCAGGCGGTGCTGCGAGGAGGTGGTGAAGCGGCGCGGGCACAGCGCGCACGCGTACGGCTTCTCCCCCGTGTGGATGCGTGCGTGCTCCGACAGGTTGCCCTTCTGGCTGAAGCTCTTGCCGCACACGCCGCACTGGAACGGCTTCACGCCTGGCAACCACGTTATTGATACAGAACGTGCGATCAATTCGAACGACACAACACGTTTTTACGTTTTATAACCTGATGTTGAGTATGTGTTGCCGCTCACTTGCATTAGTTAATCATCTCGTTTGTAACTCAACCGATGGTATGGTTTTCCGGTGAAACATAAGTTCTTGAGAGGCATTGGAAATATATGTGCGCGGCGGACGGCGTGTACCTCCCCTATCGCATCACTTTCTACTCCTTTTTAAGTGTTATAAAAATAATTCTATAAAAATAATAATTTAGATATGAGCATTTTCTTTACAATTTTAGAACGATCCTATCAATAAATGTAAAACCTTTTAGGTCTGTAGTCCTTCGAACCAGATTTAAATGAAGCAAAAAGATGTAATAGCGTTAATAACGTCCTTAGCATAATTTACGTATTTTAAAGTTCTCTTTATACAATAAACCATTTTTAAATACTTAAACCTAGCGATAAGGAACCTTAATTAATAAAACTTACCAGAATGCCATCTCATATGCAAAGTTAGACTAGTCTTGTGTGAAAACTTATGTTTGCATATTTCGCACGTAAACTTCTTTACACCAGAGTGAAGGAGTTGGTGGTTTAATAAATTGGTTTTGGTCTTGAAAGTAGCTGTGCAGACCTGTAAAACAAAGATAATATTATGTCACCTTCATTTATTTGTTAGTTGATCTTTACACACTTAAATCTTTGTCGTGTAAAAACCCAAAAATAAAAATATATACTGTAAAAAGGAGCATTGTCCACATTTTTAAAAAAGTACAGTTATGAAACCAAATTTTTTTCACGAAAAATTCGCTCGGCGCGAGCGTTCGGGTTAAAGGAATTTCAGAAATGTTTGCTACAATTTGCAGCGAAATTTCATAGCCTAATAAGATCGGGCACATTCATTTGTTTTAAATACTAAACGCTGTCGCTTGCTGCGAATGTTCTGTTGCACTCGGGTTATAATATTAAATTAGTGGTGAGTGCTAAGTCTGATCCTCAAATAACTGTAACCAATAGGTATATAGTAGTGTCCGTTACCTTGCAGCTGAAGGGCCGCAGCTGCGAGTGCACGAGCTGGTGGCGCTGCAGCAGCTGCTTGTGGCGGAAGCGCTTGCCGCACGCGCCGCACACGTAGCGCTGCGCCGCGTGCACCGCCTGCTTGTGGTACACCACCGACGACGGGTGGTTCAGCACCTGGAGAATAAATTATTATAAATTACTGTTTATTCATCATCAGAAATATAAAATATTAAATACATCGCCATACAGCGGTTTTCTTTGTGGTAAACAGCGAACGAGCGTGCAGTTCACGAGCACAAAGTTCTGATGCAAAGTGACCACTGTTGCTTACGATAATCTTTAATCAATCCAAAATCCGGCTACGTACCTTCCCGCAGAGGTCGCAGGCGAAGCCGCGGGCGGAGGGCGCACGGCGGCGGTGCGCCACGGCGTGCAGCGCCAGCGAGCGCGGGTACGCGAACGCCGCGCCGCACTCGCCGCACGTGTACGGCTTCTCGCCCTTGTGCACCGCCTGCGAACGGACACCACTTGTCTCAATGTGGTATTGTGCTGAGGGGAAATTTAGTTTTACATCAAAATTCCAAAAATACACATTTAAGCTCTATCCACTGCTCATCTATCCAACAAAATTGGACAGCCAACATCCAACAGCTGCCTTTTTCCCTCCCCGAACATTGGCTGACGACACCCTTTCGCTATTATTAAACTGAACTAATAAACGATTTAAACGAACGAATTGAACTAACGAATGGCTTAAAAGATAGCTCCGATCAGATTTAATCCCTTTTATGTAAGCCGGTACAGTGCCAGCAAAAATAAGAATAATTTCGTTGTACAAATTAATAATTTAAAAGGACTTGCACGCGCCAAATGATATTGACAATAAAATTAAATAAATTGAAATATCAACTGAAGGACATGAAACACTTTGTTACCTTTGTATGTAGAGACTTGCTTTGTTTACTGCTGAATAGTTTATCGCAATGGTTACATTTAAGTTTCTTCTTGCCTGTAGGACCGATAGCTTCCACGTCTTCCGTATCTAACGGATCTAAAACAACAAAGTTTAATTTTACATTTAATGACCAGCATTTTTGTCAACATTTGCTTAATTGGTGATCTCTTTGGCGTATGATACTAATTTCAATTCTATTAAGTTGTGTACACAACGCAATAGGTCCGCTTATCTAGAGGGATTCAATAAAAATACAGGCAACAAGTACTGACGACTGATAAGCATTCGATTTTAAAATCCCGAATCCCTAAAAACTACAACTAACCTTTACTTGTACTATCATTAGGTGCAGGCGCGACTTCTTGGCCATCAGTAGGCTGGATGTCTTCTATCACAACCAGCTCTTGTTTGTGTTCTTTCTCCGCCTTAATTTCTGGCATGCTGACCACATCAACGTCCTCAGTCCCGTCTACAGAAGGGAGGTCTGGAGCTCTGTCTGGCTCCTTTGCTACTGGCGTTGGGTCGGTTTCGTTGGATTTCTAGAAATACGCCAACATAATACAATTCGTTAGTTGTCATCATAGTTTAGCGTGTATGAAATCTCGGTCTTTGGACATATATGAATGGTATTTGGCTTTGAAGAATATGAGTCATCTTACAAAAATATTACGTATGTTACATATATCTATGATAATTAAAAACAATGTCATCAGTGGCAAAACTAAAAGCAAAAGCATTACATTAAAAATCAGAAGAATGAAATGGCTTGATGGATGATGAACAAGTCTATTTCCACAGATTGAGAAGGGTTTAGGGGAAAGAAGTAGCCCTTGGTGGAGACCAAATTGGATAAGTGCAGGATAAACATATTTCAATGAAAATTAAACTAACCAGCTTTGTTAACTATTTTAGCCGACCAAACATTGAGTAATCCATATAGTATATGGATTATCCAAGCCATACTGGCCAGTATATAGTTTGGTTACTAGGTGATTGTCTAGGTGGTACCGACCGCAGATCTGACTAGAAATTCTAGATGAAAAGGCACTAAGTACAAGACTTACTGTATTTTTATCATTCTCATTCTCCGAAACTGGTATAACAGTTAGCCCAGTGTGACCAGTATCCCGTTGATGGTCGTTGAAGTGCAGACGCTTGGTGAATTCCTCCTCGCAGCTGCAGCGGTACAGCACTGGGCCATGCTGCGCCACGTGGGACATGTAGCGGCCGATACACGAGAACTCCATGCCGCATATCACGCATTGCTCGCGCGTTTGTTGCATGCGACCTGCGGTAATCGATGTTTTGAGGCGAATCAAAATTTGGGATCACAAATTAATGATATAAGCTAATGTCCTTACATGGGCTAGTGTTTCTTTAACGTTGACCCTAAATAGAAAGATAGTTCTCGATATCAATGACAATGGTCATATGAATTGTAGTTAGAGAATACAATTTAAACTGAAAAAGAAAAAGGAGAAAACAGAATTAAGTGTGTAGTGGAAGAAAGAGTTTTTGGATAGATTTGAAGGGTGTTCCTAGAGCTGCTCTAGATTTTAATATGCGATGTCTCAATTTTTAGTTAAACAACACATGGTTAACAGATGTAATTACTTTTGCCAGAGGTTGTTAGGCTGAGTGTAATAGTGGTAGGGTATGTTATGTAGCTGAGATTGGTGGTCTTGTGTGTATCACGGATGGTAACAGTGATATGGTGCTGGTGCGGTGATGGCCATCGTAGTGGTGATTCTGGACATGATAGTGGCGATGGTCGATATGGTATTGATGGTGGTGGCCATGATATTGGTTGGTTGGTGATCATGCTTGTTGTGGTCGTGGTTGTAATCACTGAAGATGGTCGTGATAGAGACGGCGGTACCCTTGGGTCTGCCGCGGCCCTTCCCGCGCACTACGAGCACGAGCTCGCCGCCGGCCTCTAGGTGACCGATGACCTCGGGCGGGCGCGGCGCGGCGCGGCGCGGCTCGGGCTCGCTCTCCTCGCCGTCCGTCACGCCCTCCTCCTTCAGGATGCGCTCCAGCTCTGCACCCTGCACCGGAATGCGACATTTTTATACTCGCCAAGTGTTAGGATGGTGTGAGATTCCATTATGGCGTCCCCTTCGAATGTAAACAATCTCCGACTTTTGATCGTCAAATTGCAGAGCTGTGTCTGCAATTTGAGGATCAAAAAAAGGGAGTTACATTTAATAAAAATCTGTGATTCCCTAAATATGTCGGCGGAGGGGCCAATTGAGTCTCAAAGATTAAAAAAAAAAATTTTGCGCCCCCAGATGTGCCTCAGAGTCTTGGCACTTGGAGCGCCTACTTCGTTCGCCTTCGATAGAATCAGATCTACACCGACCGCTGAGGAATTGGCGAAAAGTGTATATGAACACTCGGGTGTAGTCGGTTACCGCCGCGATGCTTGTTTTCACGCAAGATTTACGTCCTTTTTAAAGAAAATCAAATATGTGTATTCATGCGCGATGTTCACATGATCATCATTGTTAACCAAATTTATTGTGTAAAGGAACATGTTATATTATTTATATTTTTATTCGCCTATTCAATAATTAAATTTTGAATCGTCAAGTAATAGTGTCAATTACTATCTGTTATAAGTTAAATATTACAAATGCTACAATAATAATAATAAATTTATATCTAAGTAATTAACCTGGACCACCTCCTTGAATCTGGTGGGCGTTTTCCTTCTTCGTTTACCAGCGAGTGTTTGCTCCTTTGTTTTAACGACAGTTTGTGTCTTAGCCTGTTGTTCCTTCGCAGCAGCATCTGCTGCTATCTCTTCCGGCGTTTTTGACTTCTTCGGTGGCCTGCCACGCTTGCGTTTGGGTTTCTCCAACCCAGCCACTTGCAACGAGATGGGATGTTCCACTTGGTAGACGCCATCGCTGGTGTTAACTGCAGGGATCAGATGCTTATTGTTCATCATAGTATTCATTACGTTTTCATGTGCATGGAAATAGCTTGTTCATACACACAAACATCTAGATATAGAAAATACATTCACTAGAGATCTTAATTTCTTATTTATACTTCAACCAATCTGCAGCTTCAATATTTTTGATTGGAAGGGGCTTTTGAAATAGGAGACAATCATCCAAGCATGCAGACCACCTATTGGCAGAGCTGAGCATTAACTCGTTAATTGAATTAACGAAGTTAACATTTCAACTACGAATTATCTTTTAAGTTTACTTTGAAAAATGTTACAGGTCTCTTTAACTTCCATTAAATTTCCTCATGTCCATTAAATTATTAATCCAGAATCTACTATTTATCACTACTAAGCACACCGTTAACAGAGGCCACAAAATTTATATATCATAATAATGATGCGTGGATAATTCAATTTAATCAAATATTACAGCACCCATTATTAAAACTTACTTTCATATACAATTTTCTCAGTTATAACATCAGGCTCCTCTTTAGATTTTAGCAAGGATTTTCTGTATTCTCGTTCCCTTTCATAAAGCTCTCGAATAACTTTCTGCAACAGTCATTTTTTTTTTCTATACACATTTAATTATATTTAATCCAATAAATAATGTCTGTATTTATCAAATTTATTTTTTCCAAAACAATTAACATACTAAGATAGAACTAAACTTTATAATAATTTTATAGTATTATAATTTGATTAAAAGAAGTCATACCTGTCCATTTATAATCAAGTTGAGAAATTCAACTGTGGCCTCCAGTTGTATATTACACCCTGGACATATAGTTCTGGGGAGCTCTCCATCATCTGATACCTGAGATATTTACATTATTATTTCTAACTGCCTAAATAGTATGTGTGCAAATTTAAGTATAATACATACTTATTAGAGAATACTTTAAATTTATAATAAATAAAGCCATTAAGCCATAAGGGTTGTTTGGTTTTATGCCGTTATGCTATTTAGTTATTTAAAAATATATTTTGTATCAGGGAGAGTTTGTAATTTTATTGTAGCAATTAAATAACAAAGTTTATTAAATTTTGGCGCCAGATATAACAACAGGATTATCTACTATTTCTCACTACATTTACATTAAAAGTTGTTCCATCACCAATAACGTCATATACTGATTACCTATAAGAGTAAAAAAATATATGATGAATATTACACAACATTTATAGCATAAATTAATGCGACAAAATCATTAAAAAGACATAAAAATGTTATTATTGTCTGAAATGTCAGCCATCTTGATTATATTGGAAGTCAATACAACCACAAATTAAGTGAGAATGTCCTTACCTTGATCGGCAAATATCCATTAATTATTTCACATAAGTTTTGATTATTTTCTTCGTCTGAATATAATAGGGTTCCATTGTCATTTTCTTCTCCACATAATCTACAAACATTGGAATTATAAAGAAACACTTCCATTATTACAGACAGGCAAATAGGCAAGCGCCATCTACTTCCTTATTATTTAGTGACAAGATAAAACTCCTGTCATCTCGTTTAGTTTTTACGACTAGTTTAATAGCAAATTTAAAAACATATTTTTGATATTCTCTAAAACTACTAAACATTAGTCATTAATGGCCTCAAATTTTATTTTTTTATTTATTAATATTATTTTTCAAATTATTATTTTATCTAAGTTCAAATAATTATTATATACATTTTTTTCATATGGTATGATTGAAATTGATGTATTTCATCTGTGGATCTTAAAATTTTGTGATGGCTACATTGCCTTTGGGCCTGTCTTTCTTTTGAAAGCCCTTTCCGGTTCGGTTCCTGGGGCTAGAGGCCGTAGTTTCGGTTTTTATTATTTTTTAATCGCCCGTAATCCTTCAAAATGAGAATCTATAAGGATATTATTACCGGTAATTTAATTTGTGACATCTATGTGCATTGTTTTATCACAATATTTTGACAAATCATCGTAGATATATGATAGTGATTTTGACATTTCATTGTGCAGTGATGAATCTTAGAGATTTTCTAAGTTTTTGCCACATCGACACTCAAAATGGGTAATGTGTTCTTTTTTCTGGCTATTCATGTGAATATGTTATCATTTCAGGTGACGAGATGTTCTCGGACACATATAAAATGAAACTGGTGGACGAAGTAATCTATGAGGTCACCGGTAAATTGGAAACGAGAACACAGGGCGACATTAAAATTGAGGGTTTTAATCCCTCTGCAGAGGAGGCCGACGAGGGCACGGATAGCGCATGCGAGAGCGGCGTAGACATAGTCCTCAACCATAGGCTAGTGGAGACCTACGCCTTCGGCGATAAGAAATCCTACACTTTATACCTTAAAGACTACATGAAAAAGTGAGTGTTCAGTGATTTCAGTGCTCTAGTGCTTTTACCAACGCTTGTCCATTTACTACAATGAAATGTGAACATAATCGCAAGTGACCGCTGATGATGGTGAAAGCGTACGTTATTTTTAAACGTAATCATGGCTTAGTGTCTGTCGCCACGTAGTATCCATGATGCCACTGTAGTTTAAAAGTATATTGACTGAACCGACCTATAAATCACAGTTCAGATTTCCCATATGTTACAATTTTGCTTAGTCACTGTCTTGGCACTATTTTATATCTCATATGCGTCAAACACAGCTGCTACTAAAACTAAATATACCTATATGCTCAATGTTGGTTTGATGCACTGATTTGTGCAGTCTGCCATACCTTGACATCCTCCATATTGGATTAGTCATCAAGACAAAGTAATGTGCAAATTACAGTGAATGCAATTACTGCATTACTAAATATATCTTTATTTCTAATCTATACCTATATTATTACTTTAGTTATATTTGATGTGTAGAAATTAATGAGTAATACATGTTTTGTTACTTTACCTACTAAAACGGTTGGTGCATTGACATGCAACAATTTTTGTGTGCTAATAAATGTAGATTACAGAGTAGGGTATTTGAACAAATCAAATTAATACTTTCCTTCATTATTAAGGCTAAATCTAGATGTAGGTCAACTTTTCTGCATGATCATTAGGAAGGAGGTACAGGCAATACTAACATTTACATAAATCCAATCATTATTTGCAACTAACAGTCACCATTTATAGTGCTCATGGTTTGTTAAGTGATAAGAGATGAATCTTTCTTATTATCTAAACCTTGCAAATTAAGTGACTAACAAGCATTATAATTAAACTATAATTATTATTCATAGGTGTGGCTGTTTGAACGTAGTAATATGTGTCTTGTGTATTGTCAAGTATAACTATGCCTGATTCCATTTCTGTCCATTAAAAAGATGCATGTAACATTTTTTCAAAATGTAAGTCATACATATAGACTGATTCAGGAGGAGGCCCATCCATATTTTTTTTAATTCTTTAATCTTGCTGTGTTGTTATTTTAAAATAACTGTTCATTTTTCATTATGTCTATTCATTTAGTAGGATTTTTTCAATTTTATCTGAATACTGGTTTTTAATAAAACTGGTTTTTATCATTTTTATCACATGATTAAAATATACATGGATATCATTTACAATTTTAACATGTAATTATTCACTTTAGTAACGAGGAAAGATCAATAATTACCATGTTACAGTTATGACAAATAGTCTTTTATTCATCTTAATTCTTATCTCCTTTGTCTTAGTCATGCTTGTTACACATTTGAGTGTTTTTATAAGTTCATGATTTCATAGCATCTTCCTGTAACAGCTGTTTTAGAAAATGTATCATAGTAACTACTTTAGTTTTTACTTTTCATGGCTTGTTAAAGAAAACAATTTATAATTAAAACAAATATGTTATATAATGTATATGCCATGTGCACCTTATCTGTGTTTGTGTACTTTCAATGTCAGGGTGTTTCTTTATCTTGTTAGGAAAGATTACCACTTCAACCTTTACACAGCATAGCACATGTATGTCTCATATTTATATACTTAAGAATGATTTGTTCCTTCTTATTTTTATCATTTAGAGTAGAATGAACAAGTTATATGCTGACAAATATGATAGTATAATTTCTAGAAAAGTGAATAAATAGTTTTTTAGATTTTATAATTGTGTTACAATTTTGTATTACTGAAGGTATAATTTGTTAGTCCACTGTGCCATGTGTGCATGATTTATATTCCTCATAAGATATTTTGTTGTTAGCTATATTTTTTATCAAACATCAACTCACATCAAACATGGATAAAGTTTGTTATTAGAATTAGCTGGAAAGTAATAGTTGATTTCAAAATGCTCCTGTTTTTTTAAAATAATGTATCTTATGATTGGAATTTTCAGATACATGATAACACTGTTGTATAGCCTTTGATAAAGCATATGCCTTTAGTGGTAATTAAAATGTAATGTAACCTAAGAAGTATTGAAATTATGCATTCAATAGAAGATTCCTAGCAGTAGCAGTCTCATGGCTATATTTTGTATACGTCATATTGTTTTTATTATGTATATTACTTGGAAACCAACTATTAATAAGTTTGTATTTATGAAACAGCATCATCTAATACCAAAGGTTGATTTTCAGTGTCATCCTATGGAGCTTTTGATGCTAAATCAAGTAACTTTAGTGAAAAAACATTCATTTTTATAATGTTTGTTCATGAAATAGAGCTAACATTTTAAGACTTGAACTCGGATAAAAGATATTATTTTGATTTAGTACGCTAAAACTATTTATTCATTGTTTTCAGATTAGTTGCAAAATTGGAAGAAACTGCACCTGACCAGGTGGATGTTTTCAAGACCAACATGAACAAAGTAATGAAAGACATCCTCGGTAGGTTTAAGGAACTCCAATTCTTCACTGGCGAATCTATGGACTGTGATGGCATGGTTGCAATGATGGAGTACAGAGATATCAATGGAGTTTCCACTCCGATTATGATGTTCTTCAAACACGGTCTTGAAGAGGAGAAGTTCTGAGCATGTATTGCAAAGTGATACTCATAATATTCCAATTTCCACCAGCTGCCTAACTCATGTTTTCTATTTATTTAAATCATGTCCGTATCAACCGGGACCGGCTTCTTCCCATCACAAGGCTGAACAATTTTATAATGATGAATACATACTATAAATAAATTAATGAACAACATAGGTATTGTATTTTATTTCAAACTTGTAAACACGTTTTGTAATAACTTACTTGTATTGTTCTAATTATTGTTTTACTAATATAGTGTGTTCAATTCAAATCTTGAAATACTCTATATTTGTGTAATCAATATTTATCATTGAGAAATAAATAAATAGTAGGTACAGTATATATAAGGATTTTTAATTCATTCACTTTTAATTACACATATTAATTCGCATTTATTCAACAGGGAATATGTTTGTGATTCAAATATAGGTTAAATACAATTTACAATATTTATTGCTACAACTATTATATCTTTGTTATTTTTTAACCTTGAAGGCTATTTTAAAATTAGATTTATTTTAATAGTAAAGCAAAATTAACAATACAAATACAAAAGTAATATTAACCATCATAATGTCTAAACGTGCATGGCATCAGGGGTCGCCCCGAATATTTAGGACAGTAAAAAAACTAGAAAAAAATTGCTTAGTTTTGTTCGATACTTAATAGTTCCGAAAATGTGTGACAGATGGCGCTAAAATAAATACGGTGAGCCGACTACAACGCCTACAATAGACGTTCACATCAATAAATATGAATAACTAGCAGGCCCGTGCCCACTTCGTTGGACATGAAAAAATTGGTGTATATGGTAGTGTCTATTTTAAGTTGACGATAAAATTAGCGATCTTTTAAACAAACTTTTAACCCCTATTTAACCCCCCATAGGGGTTGAATTTCTAAAAATCCTTTCTTATCGCTCACTTACACCAAGAAAGGAACCCTTGTACCAAATTTTAGGGTTGTAGGTGAAGTAGTTTCGGCTTTGCATTGATATATAAATCAGTGAGTCTGATATTCTCCTATATATTCTTCAGATAAATCTGAATTACCTTATATATAGAAAATTGTAACTACGAAACGCGTCAAAATAGCTGGATAAAGCTTTCTTATTTGCTACATAATTATCTTGTGCATTCTATAAAAGTGACGTATAATTTTTCTTACTAAAAATACGTTACTGCACAAAGAGATGTCTACTTTGCTATTTGACATTTTTTTCAAGTTAGTAAGAAACTATTAACATAGTAAAAGAATTAAAGTTGACATTATTATATAAAAAGTATAATGTTTGAAACGATGCCAGTATATTACTGCCAGTTAGCTTAAGTCATCCATTTTTCAAAAACTTTTATTGCTTGCTTCTTATATTTTTATGAAAGCCTTTTTATGAAAGTTTGTAGCCGTATTTCGACCTCAAAAAAAATGTGTACGAAAGAATTGAATCGATGTTATGCAAACTATTTTTAAATTATGTTAAATATGCTATATTTTTCTTCCTATATATTTATTACCTATTCGTTTAATAATAAAATGTTAATAGTTATTATTTTAATAATAGCCTCTTTTCTTACACAAAATAACAATGGAGATAAGGCTAATTTAGAATATTATTTTTGTTATTCTTTCTTTTCAGTGTTTATTTCCACCAGGCATCATTCAACGTTATTCGTCTGGATTTTTTTCTCCTGATTCCTGTCCACACTTATAAATTTTTACTTTGAAAATATATTATTGCGATATTAATGGTCGGTTTTCACAGTGATTTTTATTTGCTGTATGACCTTAGTTTCAGTCCAGTGCAACTTGTTAAACCTATTTGAAATAAGATTTAAGAAGAATAACAATGAGCAGTATTTATGGTCAGTCTTTTTTTTAAATTATAGTCCTTGTTAGATTGAAGGGATACCTGATTATATTATGAAAATCATGTACCTAGTACCTACGCGCTTTGATAGATGATACAATACTACAAGCAAGCAATACGATAGCATAGATTATTGTTGGGTGGTACAATTTTGCAATCGTCTCTGAATAAGCGTTCTCCCAGTTTTTTTATATTTAGGTGCATTGCGTCTGTTCTACTTATTTTTTATTATTATTATTATATACTGCGTTGGTGGCTTAGAAATAATGCATTTTTTCAATACATTCAGCATTGAAACACCTTCCAGACCATTCCTGTTGTCCGGGAATATTTTTTACCATATAGAGTGTTTAAGACTAAGGAAAAGGGTTATAGAAATGAAACAAGCTTTTAAATTTGAGGTATGTTATATTTATCGAGTTTGTATGTAGGTAATAACTACTATAAAGTACAGAAATGATTGATGACCTATTACAATGTATTGAGTACACTAATCACAATTTTTCATATGTATTTATCATTTTGTATACTTGTTTAGGCATTCACTAGGCACTTACGTATGCCTTAAATTGTTTAGTCTTTAATTTCTCCGTATATACAAGAACTTAAGTTACAGAGAATATGCACAGATTGATAAATTAAAGGGTTTTCCGGGCAACATTGGCAGTTATCCAACGAGACAAGGCTCAATTTTCAATAAAATAAATCCCTAAGAACATAAAATGTGCTGTTGTGTACAGTACAATGTAATTTGTAGAGGTCATGATTATTTATGATGCACGATATTAACGACATACATAATACACTGGTATTTATAAAGAATCGTTGTTAAGAAAGCACCTCTACATTGTAGCGATGAAAGAACTCAGTAGGGACTCAGTCTTTTCAAGTCTTCTCAAGTTGTAATGAAAAGATTACTCATTATTACCGACTCGGGATTCAACTAATCCTTTAAGTCCTAAGACTGTATTTTTAACCTTAAGACTAACTCGTTTCTTAAGTCTGTAAAGAGTTTATGTACACCTTAAGTCTACATTTTTTCAAGTCGTAAATATAATTTCAAAGCTATGTAATTAACTAACAGAAGATGTGTACGTACATACGAGCATAGTAGATTAATTTTGGCTTAACAACTTGCAGCACTCGGACGATCTTACGACTCGGACGCGAGTCCAAGAGTAAAAGATCTTGATGATTGGGTGTTTAAATAAAGTTGAGTCTTGTAAAACTGAGTCGTCTTTTAATAATACTTATGACTAAGTTTCTTTCATCTCTACATCGTGCACCGAATTGTTACTAACCGAAGTGAATGTCGTATCGACTTTAAAAATCGTGACGCTTTTCTTTATCGCCGATTTATTTTTTATATTCGTAGGTTCCTTATACGAGTAAAACAATACATATATTTTATACATTACAAGTGTGTGTGTTTGAAATTTACAAGAAATATTTGAATACAAGAAGCATTCAATAGGCTTAAAATATATGATTAAGAATTATGTCTGAATTTCCTTTACATTGTCTATTTATGTGTCTATATGATCGCTAGAAGTAAAACTATTAATTTACTATAAAAAGTAGCTAGATATAAGACACGTTATTGCTTACACTTCCAGAATATCACAAGTATGTATCGTACGGGATATTATAATTATTAGTTACTAGGGGTGTGCGTGTATAATTCGAAAGTTTCTGAATTATGCGAAAAAAAGTCGAGTAATTCGATTTTTTCAGGATTTGTCGGAATTATTTTATTTATTTTATGCTTATTTTGCTAGTGTTCTCTCTCTAAAAATGAATCAATGTAATGTCACTGATTCAACCAGTGAAAATACTCACGCGCATGCGCGTGGATATTATATTCATTGATTTAAACAGTAAACGTTAATTACAATGGTCGGTGAAAATTAAATTGAAAAGAATAGAAAATCCAGTGATATTTCAATAATTCGCGAATTGTTCAAATAATACGAAATATTTCGAATTTTTCAATATTTGTCGAATTATTCAATCTTTTTATATTAGTCGGCGAATGCCGAATAATTCTATAACTCGAATTATTCGATTTGTTTCGATTGATATTAGCACACTCCTATTAGCTATATATTAACTGACTCATTTTACATAACAATTAATTTCTCACTTAGCTACATATATGAGACACAAACTTAAATTATAGAAAATGTTATATATAAACTGAAACGACGTGATACATTTCTTTATTGTACCAAAATTGTTGTAAGGAGGTTAAAAGGGATCAATAAGCGTTTAGGCTCCTTACCAGGGGCGTAGCGTGGGCTTACGCCGCCCGGGGCGGAAGTTCCATTCGTCACACATTTATAATATATACACAAAACGATAGTATCTATCCAAAACAAAAACGACAATATCTAACTTGACGACAAAACAAGGTTGCCAAATCTTTTTTGCCGCCCCTCAAAATGTGCCGCCTGGGGAGGATCGTCCCTCCACCCCCTCCCCCCCTCACCCGCCCGCTACGCCACTGCCCCTTACAACAATTTTGCTACAATAAAGAATTTGATCACATCACTAGTATGATAAGATGTTACATTTTCTATATTCTAAACAAAAAATCTTAGTTACACGTTTCGTTACGAATCTTTGTAGACATTTTATAAAATAAACATGACAGAAATTAACAATTCAATAAATGTTATATATAGGAAAAGTTAACCAGTGAATGTATAGCGAAATTTATCAATTTATTAATAGTGAAATGCTAAAGATTAACTTTACAGTTATCAATTACGTAATTTCCAGTGATTTACAAATAAGGTATACTTTCGTCTTTTAACCAGGGACTTGATACAAATCTACAATAACAAGCAAGAATATGTTAACTATATGGAGCTGATACTTAAGCAACATTTATCAATTACGATCACTCTATAACTGCACGGACTTTAACTAGATCTTAATTTAAGAAGAATATCTCATGCGGTACACTTTTACAGTAGCACCAATATTTTTTTGTTGCAAAGGATACGTTAATTATTTTTTTCCACAAAAATTTTGCAACCACTGGTTAAATAAGAATATCTTTGAAAATCCTCAAGAATGCATTGCTTTTAAAGTTATAACGTCAGCTGTACATATTCAAGGGTCACTTTATCTTATGTAGTCATGTTGGAGCACGGCCAATGTTTTACATAACAGATATATACATAAGAAGTAGGTATTTAGATGAAATTTTTGTTTACATTACTCTTAAATGTACAGTTTAAAATATGGCAAGTGATCGCGTTATACAAGATTACTTTTACAAGTTTACGATTAAACAAAATACTATACAGTAGGATTGAGCTTAAAGTGACGATATTCGAAATGTGTGCTTCGTATCTACACAATACAACAGTGTATAATATAACAATACGCAGTGATATACAGTATCGTAAGGGATATCAGTCGATATAGCAAACAATACGATATCAGGAATCACGAAATAATTTAAAGATAATTTTAGAAGAACAAGATCGTATTAAATTTATAAATATTTCAATATTATAAATATATTTACATTCGTTAATTTCTAATACTTCATCTCATATTGGTGTCTTATTTAACGCACACTTATTTTAATCGTCTATAAATAAAAATAGATATTAAAAGACATGGAATGGTTTTTGTACAAAATCAAACACGCCCTACCGTAATGGTGGAGACAATTACAATCACATGTTATGATGTAGTTTCGTATGAGGTGATCGTCGCATTGACTGATCGCCCCGTTCTAATCTTAACTCGACTAGCCTGTACATTGTACGATTAGTGGTCGGCTCGAATCATTAGTAGCGCTTCGATCGTTCGAAAGTCGTTCCTTGGACGGTAAAGTTCATCCATTAGCTACCTTGATTATGAAATCGGAATACGTTTTAGAATAGAAAGTTGCAGTACAATGATTCGACCGCCTCGCTTCGATGAAAGTCTCACTTTCAAACGCTCCACTTCTCCTACGTTTCATTGAAAAATAGATCCATCACTACTTAATTTATAATTTACAAATAAGGTACTCTTTTAAACCGAATCGAAACAGGATCGTCCTCACTGGTCGAACGTACACCGGGCCCGAAAACTAGTCACTAACCGCTCTAGAGCACTACGTTCCATCACATTGAAGTTCGTCCATAGAAAACTTAACGGAATGAAGATTTATTGCTAACATTACAAGATCACAAAAGGTCGAAAGAGTTCATAGCTCGCACTCAACAGTTGAAGGTGTTGGAGTGGCTGCAGGGCCGCGGGTAGTCGTCCGGCGACCGCCCGTAGCCCGACTCCGGGATGATGGAGTACTCCGGCTCACTGTAGTCCGGCGTATCCCGCTCGTAGTCCCTGTCCCGAGGGAATCCAATCACGGTCTCCGAGTTGCGCATGTAGCCGTTCTCCTGCTTTCTGGAGTAACGGGTGTCGAGGTTACGTTGAAAGTTCTCAGGGTGGCAGACAACGCCATTACGGTTGTTCTTTTTGTCCTGCAAGGAGCGCAAGGAGCCGTTGTTGAGATGATGATGATGGGCGGGTGCGCCGTTATTCAAAGTGAGCGGCTGATGCTGGTGCGAGCGTCCGTCACCTCCAATGTAGGTGAATCCGTTGGCGGGCATCGTGCCGCCGCCTCCTCCCGAGCGTTGCGGCCGGCGCGCGGAGCCCTGGCCGCCTGACATGAAGAAAACGCTCGGGGAGGCGTAAAGCTCTAGCTACAGTTCCGTTACAGGAATTGGCCTGAGGCCGGGAGCGTGCGGCGGGGGAGCAGGGTACTGCGAGGGGTGGATGCCGCGCACTATGCAATCCTCCTCGGTGGAAATAGGCTTGTGATATTCAAGGTTCTTGCGACCCTTGTTCCACTTATAATCCTTCAATTTCTCCTGCATACTCTTACGGTATCTGTACAAAATTAGTACTAAAGTTGCTATGGTGGCAACACAAGCTACCACCACTATACATATAATAGTTTGCTGCCGTGTATCATGTAATACGCAACCTAAGTCATCAGCATTCAGGTTCTTTAAATATTTATCTTTTAAATGTTCAGGGCTGGCACATTGGATTTGTGTAAAGTTACTCTTATCATTAAGTAACTGTTGAAGCCACAAAAGTTGACAGTCACAGAAAATAGGGTTGTCAGTCAAGTCAAGCTGCTTCAACTCCTTTCCAACGAAAATAGCTTCGCTGAAAGTTATTATGGCATTATCTCTTAAGGAAACGTGTCTTAGCTTTGGTAAACCCAAAAGCGAGGACTCTTCTATGATGGTTAATTTTTTATTGTTTGCCAAAATCACGGTTTCCAAATTCAAGTTATCTTCAAAGGCACCCTTTTCAACTCTTTCTAATTGAGTGGCACCAGTAATATCTATGAATTTCAAGTTTTTCAATCCCTTAAAGGAATGGCTTTCAAGTGCTAAGAAATCGTTTTGCCCTATGTTTAAATCCTCTAATCTGGTGAGACCAGACAGCTGCTGCGTAGGGACCACACTCAGTCTGTTGTCGAAAAGGTTAAGGCTCCGTAGCCCTGGGAGACCTCGGAATGCGTTCTCACTAATATTAAAAAGTCCAGCTCCGTTTAAATCTAATACAGTAAGTCTGTTCAGGCCCGCGAAGGTATCATCAGGCAAAAATGAGAACGCATTTAAACCAACGTGTAACTCAGCCAAGCTACCCAAAAGGCTGAAGGAAGGTGTTGGCACGGAACTCAGTTGATTATCATCGAGATACAATATTCTCAAGGCAGATAGGCCCGAAAATGCTCGTGGCTCTATTCTAGAAATCCTATTTTGTCCCAAGTTCAATTCCTCCAGTCTTGGCAACGTAGCAAATACTCCATTCGTCAGTTCTTCTAAGAAGTTAAGTTTTAGATTGAGCACAGTCAGAGAATTCAGCCCTTGGAATGTGGTGTTTTCCACAGACGATATCTTATTATGATTGAGGTGCAATTCTTGCAACTTTTTCTGGTAGGAGAAACTCTTTGAAGGTATATTGACCAGGTGATTTTGAGAGAGATCCAAGTGTTGCAATTCGGCGTAGAATTGCATGGAGCTATCTATTGTCTTAATCTTGTTGTTGCGAATGATGAGGCGTTGTATGGAGGGGTTGAGGGCGATGGGCAGCACGTCAAGGCGGCTCTCTTCACAGACCACGACAAGGGTGTCGTCATTGCAGCTGCAGCCGCCGGGACAATTGGCGAGGGCTGATGCGCCGCTCCTCCACGCGAGAAGCTGGAGCGATATGAGCAACACCTGAAAACGAGAAAATCGAACATGACTATTATGATTGGTAACTATTATCCAATTTATTATTTATCATATTAGATAATATGATTTCATAATAATGTTGTATTTTTATATGTATGAACTATATTCAGAGGAAACATCTAAGATTATTGCAAGCAGTTGTTGTATTTTCCATATTTATTTATTTATTTATTTATTTAATATATTAACATAATCTAAATAAACATTACAGATGTGCAATCCAATACGCTTATTTAGCTAGA
>DWNE01001337.1:0-22478 GCA_018249875.1 Cecropterus toxeus | reverse complement strand
TATCAAACAAAAAAAAAAAAAAAAAAAAAAAATACAGACGAATTGAGTACCTCCTCCTTTTTGGAAGTCGGTAAAAAGAAAATCGATTGTTCACGCTCCACCAAATTAAATTTATTGGTTATTTAATTTTAGCTTAATATGATCGCAGAATTGATCCAGTGGAACACAATATGTAGTATTTCGATCCTTGTATGGATCGTGGTCATGGCGAATTACCAGTAAGTTAAAGTTTCATCGTGTCTACGATCCATGCAAATGAGTCGAAATATCGGCAATAAAGATTTATCTTTTTATCACATTAAGAAGGAAACGGGCTAACAAAGTGGTCATTGCCGACTATGGACATCTGTACGCAATTTCATAATAGTACCTACAAAGGTTCTATCTGCAGTCGACAGATGGATGATAAATGGATGCCAAATATGGTGATTACCGACCGATAGACAACGTACAAAATATGTCAAAACATGAATTTTTACTTACATTCACATATACTTAGTTAAAGAACTCTGAATCACTTCTTAAACTATAGTCCGCTCAAATGAAGTCTGAAATCAACATTGCATTTTTTATATAATGTATTTTCGTGCCGGCAACCCACGATAAGGGTTAAAAAAAATCAAAAGTGCTTTTTCGCAAACTTTACTTTACTTGTAAACGGTAAAAAATAGACAAAAAGTTATAATGAAAAGTTACTTTGGAAACGTGTAATGGATTGAACAGCCAGTCAGATGTAAGTAGTAAACCTTACTGTATGGGTATACTTACATGTGTAGGTATTTTTGTTTAGTAAAAGGCGACTCAAATAGGACAAAACGCGACTAAAGGAGGGAGAACCGTCCAGCCAAGCGGCATGTGTGGTCGTATCCGACGAAAAAATCAGATGGTGCGGTGGAGCCCGATCAAGCAACTCGCTCAGAGAATTCCGGTTGCCTTCATTTGAAAATCTCGGAGTTCTATTCGCAGCGCCGAGGATGATCGAGTTCGCGTGAGTCGAAATCGCGTTTCTTAAGCAATAATCCCAGTCTACCGACTGTGGCCTAATAGTGACTGATTCTGGGAGAAGACCCGTGCCGTAGGACAATAACGGGTCGGTGAGTATTCTAAAACATTTACAATAATACTGAAGTAATGTTAAACTTTGTAATATACTAAGTAGCATGACATAGCATGAGTTGGCAGCTGCTAAGTAATTACACTCTTGCCGCAGTGGAACCGTGAACATTCCGACTACAGCGAGACGTTGAAGGACGGTTTCATTTTGGATATGTCACGCTATCGCCAGTTTTTTGTACCGACCCACGTGACGGAGCGGTCATCTTACCGGTCTGACACGGTTAAGCGTTCGATCCCTGGCCAGACATACATATAAATTATTATTTGTTCTGGGTCTGGGTGTTTGTATATTCGTCTCTGTGTGTGTCCATTGCACCCACAATACAGGAGAAAATGCTACTGGGGGCTATGAGTTTACAAAGCGTTAAGCGTTTATTACATTTTTTGTAGGTACTTATTACTTTTGTACATTTACCTATCGTCTGTATATAGTGGATCGATTGTTAAGGGAATAGACATTAAACCATCGGTCAATAGTTGTACAACTATTATCAAAACGCGATCAACGTGGGTTTTTATTTTAGGTGTTCACTAGATGAAAACTCGGCTTTGCTCGGGTGAAATGTAACTCATAATACATTTACTTTAAGCTACATAAAACGTCAAAGCTAAATGAAATGATTTACCAGGTGGTAGAATCAATGTTGTTCGACCGGGGAAGTACCACCGTCACACCTATTTCTAGCGTGAAGCAGTTCTTGCGTTTTGGTGGAAGTGTATAGTTGCCGGCTTACCTATATATGAAGGGACTATCTTAGTCCTCGGGAGTAGCAACACATCTGTGATCAATAGAAACCCAGTTCTATATGAAGTTGCTTACAGAAGTCCATTGACGTCAGTAACTCTATTTGATATCGATTACAGATACGTTGACATTTCCGAGTACTTAAATGAGCCGGCAACTACACACTTGTGATTTGTGCTGGCATTCGCCGAGTAAGAAAAAAAGTTTACGAAATGACAAGTTAGAAATGAGTGTTCCATTTCTAACTCTAATTTTATAAAGGTTTGAATATAAGATATTAATTACATACAAGTAACGGCAATTGATATTAACATTTAAGTCAGTATTTCTCACGACTACATAAGAATAGATAGCAAGAGTAGACTTGAAGCTCACTAATATTACAGCTTGTAGTACATACATTTAGATCAGTACCAGGAAAGATTAGTATCTTGACTAGTACTAGTACAACACGATAAAATAATGCACGATAGATGCCAATGAAATGTAATAACTTTAATTCTCGATAACAATTGACATGATAATTTTTTTTCTAACGCATGTCGATAAATTTTAAATCGCCGATCATTTAAGCAACTCCCTGTATCGATTTTTTGACGTATCATTTTTATTATTCCAATAAATTCTAACACCAACTGACTGAGAGACATAGATAAACTAATGTATACATACATAAGGCATGTATACTTAAAATACGTACTTCGGTAAAATTGTGCATTTCTTTCAAGATTGCACATTTACAATTAGGATGTAGGATATTGATGTATAGTATCTTTTTCTACTACAATAACATGGTTGTTTCTGGAATAAATTTGATGTGTTATGGTCGTTTGTTTTAACAAGGCCAGGGATAAGTCCTTGTATCTATAAGTGTATCTACAGCTCGACTACGTCAACTGATAAGTCAGTTAGCGACGCCACATATGTAGTTAGTGAGCGCAGTACCTACCTACACAATCGGGCGACGAGCTAAATAATTAACTTTCTGGTCTCTGGTCTCGACTGGTCTCTACTGGACTTGGCGCGAGACACTACAGTGTCTCCGGATAACATCAGTATAATAGACGTGATTTTGATGTTTTGATGTATTTTCACCCGATTGCGTCAGAACGATGGTAATGTTTTTCGAGCGTATGTATGTACGTGAATGTATGCAAGTATGTATGTATGTAAAATTGCACGATGTTACCAGGTAAATAAAAATTAACTCAAAAGCTTCATAAGTTGTTTTTTGCGAACGGTATTCTTTGTAAGCATATCCAGCTCGCCCGGTTTTAATTTTTTATCACGTTTCACTGCGTTTCACAAGCTAATCTTTAAAGCCACTCATACTCAAAATTAGCCTGGCTTACTACACTATTATTTATTATGTGAACGTGGTTTTGCATATCAGAATTCCCTCTTTAATCTTGATACACGTGATATACAAGATCGTAACATAAACTGATAGTCAAGAAGATAATACCGTATCAAATCGCGGCCCTATGGTGTATTATGATAAATTATTTTACGTTGTAAAAGTAAAAATATAGTATCATTACATAATGTTTTGACTTAACTGCACGAAAGTTTAAAAAGGCACATACATAACATGAGAAATATGAACATAACAGTACCGATTCAGTTTTAAAGTACAGAACTTCAAATGACGATTTTTTCCGACCGGGTGTCGACGATTCGTAGTCACGTATTTCACTAGTATAGGCACCAGCTAATATGAATGAAATGTCCAATCCATCAACTTAAACCGCTTATAAAGCTTAAGCGAGTCATTAAAAATCGGCCAAGTGCGAGTCGAAATTGCGCTCGAAGGTTTCCGTCCCATTTACTATACAAAACGGCAAAAACATCTGGTGTGTTGAATGGGTAATGAAAATAAAATGATTATTTAGGGGGGCTCTAAATAATCATTTTATTTTAATTTAATTGTTTACTTTTAAAGTGAATGTATAACTGAATATTCCGTGAATATTTCAAACGTCTACCTGTTGTCGTTATTAATATTCGCCCCCCGCTTGTTATAGCGGCAACATAAATACAACATCTGTAAAAAGTTCAACAGCCTACCCATCACGGTTCATGAGTTACAGCCTAGAAACAGACAGACCGACAGCGGAGTCTTAGTATTTAATAACTTTTTTTTTATTAGACGAGAAATAGCAAATGAGCATGTGTCCACCTGATGATAAGTGGTCACTGCCATGGGCATTTGTAAGCAAATTCATACAGATAAGGCATTCCATCTAAAGTCGATCACAGGTGCGATGTTACTCCCGTGGACTAGGATGTTCGCCTCAAATTAAAGTCAGCCGGCAACCACACCCTTACACCGAAACACAAGTACTGCTTTACGCTAGAAATAGATGCAGCGGTGGTACTTCCCCGGTCAAAATACGCTGGTTCTTCCACCTGGTAAAGGTTCGGTTTTTACCCTTGGGTACCGAACCCTAATAAAAAACCTAAAAACATTACACATGGCAATGCTGTTGGAAATATCGTTTGCATTAATTCAATGGCCTATAACATTTCCAGTACACTACTAAAATGCGCAACTAAATTAAATTGGGCTAAAATTCAGGAATTCGAAACAGCCAGTACTGCTATGTGCGACATGATACAATCGGTACGGGAACATGTTGGCGCTTGTCGTGTTCTCTACACGTCCTTTGAAACATGTATTTGTTCGTCCCGTGTTCAGTAAGCTATACCCTAGTACGAGTATATCATTGCATTGTTTGCATGCATTGATAGGTTTGGCTGAAAACGAAAACTTAAACGTGCAATGTATTTTACATTTCACATTGTACGCTTACTAGGTGCTAGAACAAGGTCCCTGTAGTACCGGAACCAGAATAGGGTTACGGTATCTCCTGCCTGTCGTAAGAGGCGACTAAAAGAGGGCTTCCGAGGTTGCGGGTGGCAACAGTGGGAACTCGAACCGTCCAACCAAATGACCCCGCTATATATAGTCGCATATCTAAGTAAAGACCAGACGACGCGGTGGACCCAGACGCTCGTCTGTGTGGAATCCGATTAGACAACGCGCTTAGAGGACGGACTCCGATTGCGTCCCTTTGGAGATCCCTGAGTCCTTTTAGCAGCTTCGAGGACGGTCACCGTTGGGTTTTTCCCTCGAGAACAAAAAAAAAGTATTTGAACTTTGACATAATTACTGTACTGCAAAGTTCGGTAAAATCTCAAACTCGTAGTGGAAGTAAATTTAATCTGCACATTCCGAAAAGGAAGTGGTTCGCCACGCCGAGAGCTGACGTAAATCTTTCCTTTAAAACCGCTAAAGAATGGAATTTACTTCCGCCGTCACTTTCTGCTCTGTTCCTAGTGACTACTCCTATAAAACTTTGCCGCCTACATATTTTAAAGTTGCCACAAGCAATTCAGTATATTTCTTACTCTTATTACTCTTATTGCATCCGTAGGCAACTTTATATAGAACATGAGTTCTATCAGAAGTCGATCACAGGTGACGCGTAACTTGATACAACAACCATCAAAGTTTTGATTATCTTGTTTATTTGGTTCCATTTAATGTCGTATTTTTATACGAATTTAGTAAAAACGTTACTCCTAGGATATTGTAGTAATCTGGGGTTAATTTGCTAAAATAGGATGGGGTTAACAACTGTATATATTTTAAAGTAGTAGAAACGGCTTTTTATTAAGCCGAATTCAGTCGATAGTTTTTCTAAATTTATATGTAGAAATATTCCTTGGCGGTTACTTAGCGATTACTTTCAAAACATTGATTTTTGGTTGAATTTCTATGTTTCCATATATTTCTGGTTAAACTGAATCAACTACTTGTACTAAGATGAAAGAAGAGTTCATTACTTATTTGCAGATTCACTCTCTCTCACTCTTTGTGGTTTGAAACCGGAAGCATTACCGCCACACCCATTTATGCCTAAACGCCATAACATCAATGTGGAGATAAACTTATTCGAAGCGTTTCATCTTAGTCACCTGGTGTAGTAAACGTATCTGTAGCTAACCTCGGGTAAGTCCTGTTAGGTTATCTTATTCAGGGTTGATTACAGATGTCAACCATGAATAAGTAAGTAATATAAAAAATCCTTTCATATCATAGACAAACCTAAACAAATCGGTTGTGGTAAAGTACTCATTACATAAAGTCCATTCCGTTGTAATTACCATAATCATTAATTACCATCGATTCAGCGTTCCTAGGCGATCCATCAATTGCAGATGTACTGAACTTAATGAAGTGAAACGAGATCTGATTTAGATGTGATTGAGTAGGACAGCCGCATAACTCCTTAGCATATATATTGAAACACATATCACTAATCGATCTAAGGGATTATATACATGATTCTGAATTGCAACGGGAACACGCTAAGCAACAATTTCGGTTGAATACTCACGTACACGCATAATTACGACGTATGGTCCATTATATAATTACCGTTTCTGTAATGGGGATGAATGCCATAGTTTATGATGCTGGACTGGTACTCATTAGTGGTCTCTGTACATCTCTCCGAGGATGAAACCTTTAATTTGCTGTCAAACCGATAAAACCATTTACAGCCACACAGATTTCTTTTATATCATGAATATAGCAAACAAGCATGTAATTCAAGATAAGTGACCGCAGTCACCCATGGACATCTATAATCAACTTCACATAAGATCAGATTCTTATCTGTGGCTGGCAAAAGTTACGTCGCTACACCTATAAGCTAAGTGTCTACCGCCAGCTAAAATAATAAGGAACTAATCTCAGTGAAATAAGCTAAGAATAAGAAGGTAAGCTAAACTAAGAAATAGTTGTTCGTCCACCGAAGAATAAGTTTGTGATCGTGTGATCGCACACTACAAAACAACACAAGCGAAAGGCTCCAGAGGGGTAACGCAAGGGGGTGAGAGGGACTTATCTTAGTCCGCGTTCGGATCGGTCTACACAACTAAGTTAGCAAGACCTATTTGGGATATTTTATTTACCTGAGAAATATGGAAATCATGAAATTTACATACATATAAACATACATACATACCCTCCTTCCGACGCAGTCGGGTAGAAATCAGTCCACAGTATTAACTTGCTACTTGCTATATCAGAAGATTTTTTTTTCGCTAAAGTGCTGCTTCATAACGACGCGATACTCATAATTTCGACCTCGGCCGCGTGTATTGTTACTTATGTAAACGGAATACGAAACTAAGTTAGCGAAACTTGAGCGCCATAAAGTCTAAAACTGGTGATAACAAGTTATCTGCATGTCACAAACGACTGTATATTTCTTGTGTTTCGTGAAAATCTCCTTATACCTAAAAAGCAATATCTTTATGAAAGTAATTACGTTAAATTCTGAGAAGGAAATATAGGGAAATATAGGCGAGTTATGCACAATGTTATTGGGGAATATTGGCTGTGCTTTTCTACATGTAAGAGCTTTGAGTATGAAAAGTGGGTACTTGTCCGAAGTGGCTTTTAGGTCGCGGGCATTTTATTAATGCTACGGATCGGCACTCGTGGCTTCGGGCCTCCGTCGTTAATGCCAAATTTATAGCTTTTCGAAATGTAAATTGGAATCAATATCTCGCTTAGCGTGGTTTCGTTAGGTAATAGAACTATTTTTATGGATTTTGGTTAAGTAGGTTATATGCGTTGCTCGAGCGAACTAAATATGTTATAAGATAATTATTATTCCTGATAAGAGAACCAAAAAATTTATGATTTATGAGCAGTCTGCTATTGAAGTGTTTATACATACACACATACGTTCATACATACGTGTTTGTGTATATGTTAATACGTAGTCTATACTCTTACTTTATTAAATATGTTTCCGTTTAGTAAAGTCAAGTAAAGTCTTAATTAGACCAAGTATCCAATCCCGGTCGGAATATCAACCCTGTACAGATATAGCAAAAAAATATCCTAATATTTAAAGATAAGCGACAGTGTACAATTGCCAGTAGGTCAGTTCGATGCTCATTTGCTACAAAAATCAAATAGGATAGAATTACTACCTGAGATAGGCATCTACTACCTCTGTAGACTTAGTAAAAATGCTATGTCTCTATCTGCCTTACCATATCCTTCGAACCCAAACAGAGGCAGAAAAAAGGGTATTTTCTAACTATGTACCTATTATCTCTGGTTTGAAATAAACGTTAAAAGATAACAAAGTGATGGTTCTCTTTACTTTGTTCCCTGAGCCATCCAATCCAATCCGTTCAGCGATACGACAGAATCAAAATTCCCATTACTGTTCACTCTTACAAAACGTTTTAGAGCAAATAAAACAATACACTAGTTTACTATTCGCTGTCCATTCGTTGTAAATAAAATAATAACTAATTAATCTGAAAATAAAATCTTTTCTTCAAGAATTTTAACATGCATTGGTACAGGTAAACAAACTGCCAGATCTAACAACAAAAATGGTAATAGCACGGTGACTATCGCCGTGGTAATAGCTCGATTTCGACCGCTTTTTAATAATTTATTGTTCGTCGCTACACAAAGCTGAAAGCCTCGTAAACCGTTCTGATTGCCCGTGGGGAAATAATTGGAACTATGCAATGTTTTCGTATCCTTAACAAACACTTCACGTATTTTTCCATTCTAGAAAACCACGTGAAATACTCATATCTAGGTAATATGAAGATTGCTTATCAGAGATGGATGCGGAACTTTTCGTACTTCGTATATAGGCGATTCCGTTGTTTGTTAATTTGAGAACATTTATAGTTAACTAGCTTATTTCTGCGACCCCCCTCCCCATGGTTCGTATTAACTACGTTATGTTAATGCAGAGTCAAGATTTAAGGCCATAAGCTATCTTTGTGCCAAATTTAAGTAAAAAATCCAGTAATTTTTGTGTGGGAGGAACAAACACACTAACATCCTTATAAATATTCGCATTGTATTCATTTTTATTTATCAATGAACTCAATTTTATATATAACTTAATTTAACAGAGCTATATTATTAAGTGAAAAGCATGTTGTTGTACTAATACAAGAATACTAATACAAGAATTTATTTAAAAACCTACTATTTAGTACCTATTTGGATCTCAATTCTTTCGGAGGCTGAGTAGACAGTAACGAACTTAGCCTTTTTTATATTTACATTACACAATTATATTAAGGCTGAAGTACTATAAATATTAATTTACGTAATAATTTCTGCTGAAACCTTGAATACCGATTAGAATAATTTATAAGCGCAGATTCTTAAGTGATCCTATATATAACTCTTTTTGAGATTAATTGTATTATTATATCGACAAGAGAAATTCTCAGAACTAGAAGCCGTACGACAACAATTAATTTTTGAAACAGGAACGATACGATACAATATAATAACATGTCTACTAGCCCACATGAAATAAGGGCTTGTAGTTACACTTCCTGCACCCTTAGTAATATTTAATTACGTTTTTTTATACCTATATATATACCGATATAAGGCAGACGGGCTACCAGATGGTAAGTAGTCACCGTCCCCTATGGACATTTGCAACACCAGGAGAGTCGGCAGTGCATCGCCGGCTTTGAAGGAAAAGTCTTTTCACACCTTTTTTGAAGAGCTCCATGTCAAAGCGCACCGGGAATACCTCAGGAGGAAGCTCATTCTCCATCTTATACGTCCGTGGCAAACGTCCGTGGTGGGTAAAAACGAACGTACAAACCGAACCGTAGAGGACCGTACGAGTGTGGTGCGGTGGTGAAAAGGTGACATAGGCACCAGGTTGAATAGTTCCTGGAAACACTCACTATTAAAAAGCCGGTAGAACACGCAAAGGGAGCCTATGTCCCTCCGTAGATTCAAAGGTTCTAAACGATCGGTGATCCTTGGTCGGAGCGCACGCTTCTGTAAGGAGTCAAATGGGTTAAGTTGGTAATGTAACGTCCCTGTCCAGAGATGCGAGCTGTACTCCATGTGGAGTCTCACTTGTGCCTTGTGAAGCAGAAGAAGTTGCCTCGCAGTGAAGTACTGCTTGGCTCTGTTCAAGACGCCCGACTTCTTAGACGCCAACTTGGCCTTGACATCCAAATGACCCCGAAACTGCTCGTCACTGGAGATGTAAACTCCCAGGATCTCCACGCTTTTGTCAATGGTGTGCGAGGTCCCTTGGAACTGTGGCGCCAAGACAAATGGTGCTTATTTAGCGGTAAATGCGCAGACTTGTGTCTTCGTGGGGTTGAACTCAACAAGGTTAAGTCGACCTCGTTCCGAGACCCAGAGAGTGCTCGATTTCAGACACAAGTCGGATTCTGCTTTCCTGCACGAGTATCCGACAGGTGTTTGCACGGCCTGTATACAAGGCATCTCCCGTGCTGCCATCTGCATAGCAATGCATGCTGCTGATTTGTTGCAGCATATCATTGATATTTTTTTATTTTTTTTATTAATTAATAAGAAGTAGCAAAAGAGCAAGCAGCCCACCTGATGGTAAGTGGTTACTGCCGCCCATGGACATTTGTAAGCAACTATACAGGGGTTCTATATGAAGTCGACCACAAATGCGTTGCTACTCCCGAGGACTGAGATGGTCGCCTCATATAAAAAGTGAGTCGGCAACCACACCCTCCAACCGAAACGCAAGAACTGCTTCACGCTAGAAATATGTGTGGCAGTGGTACTTCCCCGGTCGAACTACATTGGTTCTACCACCTGGCAAATTGAATAGCTATCACTTTAACACGGATTGTTATTGCTAACATTTAGATGTTTTTTCGCATCACTAAAGAAAAATGATGTACTTTTCATGAATTTATACATGGTAAGTTATTACTCCGTTTAATTTCATTTAATAGCAGAATAAAGTAAGTTTACGGGCTAGCGTGCAAGAAACTGTGGGTATATAAACCAGAGTACATCCGGTGATTGTCTTAATCTTTTTTTATGTATACGACAGCTTAGCTAATGAAAATTCCCGTCCTGAGGTCACGTTAAGAAAAACTTTTCATAAATAGGGATAGCGAATTTGAAACTACAGATTATTGATGAACGGTAATCTACGGAATTGAAAATACCGTTATTTTTACACAATACATGATAGACAATATATAAAAAATGCGGAAATAAAAACGGTGCAAACACAAAAGTTTTGTCTTCAACTTTTAAAGAGTTTCTGAAGTAATTTAAAATTCTGATACCTCCCAGCTCACTTTTAAACGACTGTCTTTAAAGTTTCAGGTGTACTCAATCATGTAGTCAGGCTTAAGGGACCTTTACATGTAATCCACTGACTTAATAAATCGGAAAACGTATGTAACTCTAATCGTGCAAATACGCGCGTATATACGCGTACATACGCTCGAAATACAATCTGAGCGTGGCGTGGCGTAGCGTGGGGGGGGGGGGCGGCCTAGGGGCGGTCCCCCCCGGGGGGCCCATTTTGGGGGGGGGGAAAAAAGGTTGGGCACCCTGTTTTTTTTGGGGCAGTTGTAAGTTCGATATTGTCGATTTTCTTTTTTGGTCGTCAAGTTAGATATTGTCGTTTTTTTGTTGGTCGTCAAGTTAGATATTGTCTTTTTTTTGGTCGTGGAGTTACATATTGTCGTTTTTTTTTTGGACGTTAAGTTACTTCTTGTCTTTTTTTTGGGTCGTCAAGTGTCATATTGTCGTTTTTTTGTTTTTCCGCCTAAAATTTGTAAATGGTTAAAAGTTTGTAATTGGTTAAAAGTTCAACCATCGCTCCCGGGCGACGTAAGCCCACGCTACGCCACTGCTTCTGACGCCTTCGGTTAAAAACGTGTTATTTCTTTTAAATGCAGCTTAGTCAATTAAAATTTTTATTTTTCTACAATGTGTATTTTGTTTTCAAAGAAATGGACGACAAAAATTAACGTACGACAAAAATAAATATATACGTTTCGAGCAATAAAGAAATGCAATATTAATATATTCAGTTGCAGCAATCATATTATTGAAATCTAAACAAATACACATTAATTAAAATTTTACGGTTTTCTCTTCTTTGTTTTGTAACTCATGATATCGTGAAACTGGAAATGGTAGAACGTGACAAATGAACCATATCGCCGCAACGGGTGGGACAAAATTTCCCAAAGCTATACTTACCATTAAAACAGGTGACAATCCACAACAAAATGCACAAGCGCTTCAATCCCATACGCCTGCCTCCCTTGCGATGCGCCATTCCACTTAAGCTGTGTAACCACGATCCGACAGAACTCTTTAATCACTTTTATTTGACCGTTATGAACGTTACATCAAGTGACGTAACATAAAGTTGGCGGTTCTACGGCACTCCGTCGACATGACCGCTCTCAACCAAGCGCTGCATACAACTGAAGACTGAAGGCTGTAACTTGCTGAAGCTAGCGTGAGGATTAAAATCTAATGTTGTGTATCATCCTATTCCATCACCGTTGACGAGGTATTTGGCAATTCGCGCCCCAATTACCAATTGTCGTTCAAAAAAAAAAAAAATAAAAAAAAATAAAAATAATACCGGCCAAGTGCGAGACCGGACTTGCGCACCAAGGGTTCCGTATATCTATATACTAATGTATATCTATCCCAAACTCTACATTAATATATAAAACGATGACGTGTGTTTGTTGTTACCTAATCACGCAAGTACCACAAGTCCGATTTACATGAAATTGACATGAATGTATTTTATTTAACCGGTCAGTTTATGATTTCGATATTTTTCGCTATTTAAACATAGCGACTATTTTAGTAGCGTCAATACACCTTTCGACTGTGACTACACCTTCAAGACTTTCATATTTCCATTTTAAATAAAATGAGAACGCTAAAAAGCACTTGACATTAACAGAAGTTTCTTATCATTTTTCTTGCACCTACCTCGAGTAAAGCCTATAATTTTGAGTTAAACAATAATTATTTTGTTTCTTTAAGACGGGCAAATTATAAATGTACGTCAGTTATGTATAGTATGATGATACTATAAAATTCAATAGCATTGTGTGAATTAAAAATATCATGAAGGTTTTTCATCTTTCCATTGTCAGCTTTTCTCGAAATGGACTTATTCAATACAAACGAGGCTTTTATATCGTAGGGCAGCACAGGTATATGATTAAATGACAAGACAATCATTTCCTACACGAAATAATACAAGCTTCACTTTAGCATGATGTACGAATTGGGTGTGGCGGTGGTATTTCCTCCGCTGAAGTCGAACTACACTGGTTCTACCACCTCGAAAAACATCATTACTTTACCACCCAAAAACAGAACTAAAAAATATAGGCTAGTGAATAAAAAGACGTAGGTTTCGTAATTTACAGAACTGACAGTTCGAATGTAGATGAGACTACACGCTTTTATTAGAGCAAAAAACAACAGTAGCTCTCAATTTTATTACGATAATGTCATCGTATACTACTGAACAAGTAAACTTACTGAAAATGGTTGAAGTTTCAAACATTCCATGTTAGGTTATTGATATCGGGGATTCGACTGAAGCCAATTAAAGTTGAAACTTGGGAGCTTGCTACTGAACTTGCAAACTTTTATGAACATCGAAAGATACTGGAGTACTGAATAAATTTTCTTCTTTGGAATATCCTCGGCGCGGAATTTAATAGATATTTGATCACTCTTTTCTTACCAAAGTTAACCACGATAGTATTTGTGTATTATCCTAGTTTGGAAACTCTTATTCAGTAAACTGCGCATTGCTTTGCAGCTCGTCTAAGATTTATATTTCTACTTTACAGTAACACGTTGTAACCCATTTCCTGTCATCTCATGTTAAAGTATGCCTAGTACCGAGTGAAGAAGATAGCAGAAGTCATTAAATATCTGGAGAAAAAATTTCGTTGCTACCTCGCCTACATAAAAATACACGTCTATCCGAGAATTTCCAACATTCCATATTTACTATAATAAATCTACGACTGTCGTGAATTCTACAAGCAAAGAGACGGTAATAACAGCAACAGTATTAGATTATCAAAGTTAAATGTAAGTATATCATCTCTAAAACCGTGAACAACTATAGATCTACATCCGTATATCTAAAACTGTTGTAAATTCAATAAGTAAAGAGATGCGAATTACTGCGACAGTATTAGGCAATGGAGAGTTAAAGCGTTCTACTCTCATTGCCCCACACTAGGTTTTACTCCCGTGTTGGGAGTGTTAAAGACGATTACACAAACATTTTGACCCAGAACAGAAATCTAACTTAATTATACAGATGTCTGTCTGGCCGGGGATCGAATCCGGAACCCACTGCGTGTCATTATATGACCATTAAGTTGATTTCAAAATCAGGTTTCAAAGTTATATTAAAACTGTTTTTGAAAACAATCAAATGGACGTATAGCTTAAGATGACATAAATTCAGAAAACGAAAGTTTCATTAATGGAATATTCACGCTAACAGCAACGTTAATGGCAGTTTAATTTAGTTTTTAATTAATACAGCTTAAATAGCCGCTATTATTCTATCTAAAACGCTTTTAAAATTTGATTTTCAAAACTGATATTCAAATAAAACTACGGTCGCCTTTATTCCAGATAACATTATATTTTTCACATCATTACAGTAGAGAACTGGCACGCGATCTGGTAGTGGTCACTGCCTTCCATGGATATCTTTAAGCTACTAACCCATGTTATATAACATGGGTTCTATTTAAATGTAATCATATGCGCGCTGTTACTTTCGAGGGCTGAGGTGATTAAACACACTCTGCCAACGAAACACTAGAACTGCTTCACGATAGAAAGTATAACGGTGATACTTAGTTGAACCGCACTCTTTCTACTACCTGGCAAAATGAAATCTTTTTTTTATCTAACACAATTAGTAAACCGTCATGTTTGGTGGACATCCTTAGACAAATTCATGAGGAAATGTTATATTTAACATATAGTAGATCTCTCATCAGTCTCTACTCCTGAGAACTAGAGGATATTGCAGATTGCGAAAATAACAAATTTTCGCTTTGAAGGCGGGAACTTGGTGAGATCTCCGTCTGCTTGGTTAAGATAAGGACCGTTCACAACTGGGCTCTCTTCGTTGGTTTATTTCCACAGTTTTGTTGATCTTATCGCTTTGCTGTTGACGTTACTTTTATCTCCAACTTCCAGATGACGGTTGAATTTTTCAAAATAAACACTTCGTAAGATATAATGTCTGAGGTTTAGAATACAGCGCAGAATATAAATAAAAATAGCAGGAAATGTAAAAATACAGATTTGCTGGAAAGATGCTTTTAGGGGAGGGGTTGGCAAGTAGTCTAAAATGGGTTCTGGATATGTTTTTGCAATTTTAGGACTAAAAAAAGGTTGCCAAAAGATTGTGCTGTTCCCGAAGTGTGCCGTCTAGGCTCTTGCGCGGCAGCTCTTTGAAAATACCCAGTCCCTTTAGTTTCGGGATTAGAACAGACTCAGGTTGTTCCTTTGGAGATTCCGGAGTTCTCTTCTTAGCGCCAAAGGCATTCACCGGGGAGGTTTTGGTGGGTAAAAGTAAAATTTTAATTCATAATCCAATGAGCCCAGGACCTTCAACCATAGTGTTATAACAATCTTCCGCAACACTTCATTCTTTATTGAATTGGCATCTCAAATGTAAGCGAATTCATATTCAAGATCGATGCAAAACTTAGTTGGAAAGAATGGGACCTGAATTCGCAATTGAAAGATTATAAGTCTAAAGTATCGCGACAATATTGGCAAGATTGTAATCGAATAGAATTTTTGTCACCAGGGAAATGAATTCCAATAAGATTCCGTGTAGGGTTGACACAGATCAGTTAAATATTGCAGTGAATCCAGAATTTCATTTTCTGTCCTTCCTACGTTTCTATGTTCACGTTGGACATCCTTAAATAGCTTCAGTGGTGAGAGTCAGTTTGCATGTTTAGTTGTTACTTACTTTAGTTGAACAGAATGATTTTTAGAGGATTTATCAAACTCTACAATGTCGTTAACTCATTATTGTGCCCCTACTGGGCACGGGCGTTTAAGAGAATTTAATTGAGATAGTTTAGTTTAGTTAAGTTAGGTAGTCCACCGCGGTTAAGTACTAATTAGTAGACTTCGCCGACCGTCGAGAATTTTTTTTTTAATTCTTAGGCATATACATGGGTTTCTTCAAGATGTTTTTATTCACCGTAAAGTAGTGATTTTTTTTTCTAGTACTCACATAATTTTGTAACTAGTAACATCATTAAAAACATAAATCAGTCCAGTCGTTGTGACTGTAGTGCGTGCCAAAGAAATGGATACATACATACATATATACATACATACATACGCTCCAAAAACTTCTTCTGACGCAGTCTGGTGAAAAACAGTGGTACATGTCATCAATTCTAAACTCGGACTCTCGATTGAGAGGCCGAGTTTCATCCATTCGGATATCACTACTGTTACACTGCAAATTCGACAATAAAGATCCTTAATAAAAAAATGACTGGCTACACCGTCTCCCTATTTCTGCATTTGAAAGCCTTTTGAATACTTATGTTTTATATTTCTTTTTGATAGAAATTGGGCATACTGGAAGAATAAATAATGCAAAGTGTCGCTTGGGGTGAATTTCAATCTACACACGAAATGTATTCAAGGCTTAGAGAGGCCTTGTTTGTACAAGGCCTCCTTTTTGGTATATACATTAACTACGTTTGGGATATTAACTTATTAAAGCAGTCTTATCTTGCGTTTGGACTGTGGTAACGTAATTTGGCATGTAGTAGAACGAGTTAGGTTAAACCTGGCAGGTACCCTCGCACCACTACCACACCTTTTTAATCGACTGCGTCAGAAGAAGTGTAAAGTTTTTCGAGCGTATGTATGTATGTATGTATGTATGTATGTCTGTCCATTTCTTTTGTATCATGGTATCTTTTCATAGGTATCAAATGAAAGCTGGTAAATAGACATTTCGTTTTAAGTAGTCGGGTTTTTTGTTTTGGTGTTTTTAACGATGTTACTAGTTCTAACGTGAAGCAACTCATGTTTGTGAGTGTGTGTGAACACAATGTGTTTTTTTATGGAAGGAGGAGATTACCGGCTCACTGTTTTAAATTTTGGAAGTAGCAAACGAGTATATAGTCTATCTGATGGTGAGTTGTTACTGCTGCCCATGGACTCTTTAACTAACTTAATATAGGTGTTTTATGAGAAGTCGAATATAGACATATTGATCTGAGGATCGATATGGTCACCTTATAGGTTTATTTCTATTGGCATATTCTTTTTTTTTTCAATAAACCATAACTTTTGTAATGTGAAACTGCGTGACATACCGATAACAAAATGTTCTTGACTGAGCAATATTGTAACAACTTATACTATACTAATACGTATAAGTATTATACATTAAATATTTTTTTAATACATTCTAAATAATATTCATACGTGTGGTATTTATGTAAACTTTAATCAAACGACTCTTACACGTATATCTCGCCTTGAACAATTGAATAAGAGGAAGGGAAAACAGATGAACGCGAAGAAGGTTGTGACTGTTGCGTCTATCAACACTGACAGGCACATTCATAAGATGTGAGATGTTAGGGACAGATGTAAAGAGGTACAAAATATATTACGAGAATACACGTAATATAAAATACTCCAAATTTATAAAGGGTTTCTGTATGGTATTGTAAAGCAGTGATAGCCTAATGGTTGAAACTCGGTCTCTTAATCGAGGGTCCGAGTTTCGTATCCCAGGCCACTGATATACTTATAATTTAATTTAAATTTAAAAAAATCACTGCATTACGGTGAAGGAAAACATCGTGAGGAATCCTGCACATCTGAGAGTTCTCTAAAAAAAAAGAGTTCTCAAAGGTGTGTGAAGTCTACTAATTCGCACTTGGTTAGTGAGGTGGACTATGGCCTCATATATAAGTGAGCCGGCAAACGCAAGAACTACTTCACGCTAGAAATTGTTGTGACGGTGGTACTTTCGCGGTCGAACTACATTGGTTCTACCACCTGAATTTTCTAAATGTGCAAAATTATCAATTCGATTATCTTTTGCATATAAATGCTAATAATTATTATATATAAACAACTTCTAGAGTTGTTTAAAATTACTATGTATCTTCTCAAAAGTTGCACATTGCAAAATAATGTGAATTTCAAATTACGGTGTGTGCACTTACCTCTGCGCTATACCATCTCAATCGCGGAGTAGTGTATTTCTTACAGTTTGTTATTTAATTTTCGTTTGCTAGAAACCTTCGGCTGCGACCAAAACTTTGCCCATTTTGGTTAAAGCCAAAGATTTAGCCGAAGGTGAAATTTTGGCTAAAGGTAGCCGAAGCCGAACTATATCATATATATATCTTTTTGAAATGTGACCTATAAACCAATACCGCTCATAACTTAACAAACTCTCTAAAACAACATAGTTGAGAGACGAGAATTTATAAACTAAGGCACTTGGAAAATAAGATACGATGTTTCTTCAGTAACACAATGGCGGTGGGAGACATTACACGAGCCAGTAAATCTGGCCTATTGTTACACAAAATTTGTCTAACAAGACGCCAGGATCGCGGTAGCGTAGACTGAAACTTAGAAATTTCATTTAAGACTTCTGTATTTCTTTGTTGCTAAATAATGCTATTAAGTTTCTTGAAATTATTGCTCTACAACATTCTTAGCGCCACTGCCTTATTTGTGCTATAGCAGGAACTATAATGTTGGTAGTTTTTCATATTTAGTGTGGTAGTTTAGTAACAAACTACATATTAAAAAAAAAAACAATTTTATAATATAAACGATTCTAATATAAAAATATGTCATGAATCTAATATGAAGGTATATAAAAATTATATGAGTATTCTATGAAATTTTAGCATTACACTGAAATTATTAAGAGCTAAACGAAATATCAAAAGGTTTTCTTTCGTTATCCGCTTATAAATTCTATTCCTTTCTAAATTATTCTCCTGGATCGTTGTTCTATTAGTCATTACAAAGTCTAACTTGTAAATATCTGACTTTGTACTTACAAAGTCAGATATTTATAAGTTAGACTTTGTTGAAATTATATACCTAAAAGACCGAATTAATAACTGATAGAACAACGATTCAGGAGAATAATTTAGAAAGGACCATTTGCACCCCTCGTAGATACTTATCTACGAGGGGTGCAAAAGGGGCATGTCTGACTTTGCGGAATTTCGCTGGACGTTCGGTGCCGGGATATGAGAAAGAGTTAGCGTTACATTCGCGACTCGGCTTCTTTGGCAGGCGCTGGTGTTTACGCCAGCCTCTAGAGAGAGAGGAGCCCCTTCAACGGTATCCCTCACAAGTTGAGTGTGCAATATTAATAGGAGTTGGATTCCTAGAATCTGATAGGAAGGCTTTCAGCGAAAGCCGTTTTCCTGTGTCCCGTGTGCCTGTAACGGAGCGGATAGGAAGATGTATCATCCTTTGTGGCTCTCTTCGCCGCAGTCTTCACGAGCATCACTGATTCTCAGAAGTTTCGCATCGCCTGTCACGATTTATCACTCTCGACCATAGCACGAACCACGGTCGAAAGCAAGATGTTGGCCCCTATTACCCCTATGGCCCCCTACAGCGTACATTGCACTCCGCAGGGCATACTTCAAACGTACGCTGGGCCGACTCGACGAGAAAATCGAAGACCTTATTTTAACAATAATTTATTTTTGAATAATAACTTATTTTTGTTCGATAAAAAGTATTTTTTTTATTTATTTTTTGTTTTCGTAGCATATACCTAACAATGTTTTAAATCAAATCATAAACTTTAAATATGAAAATTTGAATCAAAAGAAATAGCGCAATTTGTGTAACAACTACACAAACGAAAACACAAATAGCAGCTTTATATTAAGTAGTAGTAGTAATAGCAGTAGTACGTAGTAGTAGTAGTATATAAGTGGTGAATCTTAAACGAATACTTATTATTTCCAGCGTTTTATTTCACTATTTACATAATACTGATATTTACTTAGCGAGGACAATTATTGTGGCCAGAGTGCTCTCTGGATAATCAAGAAACATTGCGGGCTCCTTCTATGGTTAACTAACTTTATATCTAAGTTTATCTAAGTTACAGTCAACATGATATTAAGTTTTGTCGCATTGTACATCATAATATGTTAGTACATATTATTTGGAGTTAGTAAGTAGAGCGAGTATAGTTCGACCTAGGAGGTAACACCGTCACACCTATTTCTAGCGTGAAGTAGTTGCTGCGGTTTGGTGGATGTGTGGCTACCGGCTCACTTTCAAACGAGGTGACCATTTTATTCCTCGGATGTAGCAACGCAATTGTGAGTGACTTTAGATAGAACCTTTGTTCTGCACGAAGTTGTTTTCAGATGTGTCGACAGTGGCCACTTACAATGAGGAGGACTGCACGCTCGTTTGCTACTTATAAAAGAAAATCTCGGCATACTAAAAAGTATCTGTAACAGTTTTCCCACTCTTCCGCTAAACTTATCCTCCACATGCTGCAATTTCTACATCCACTTCGACTAATGCCCAATAACTATATTAGTAAGTATAACTAAGGCAAAGATATAATAATACAAACAAGGAGATCCAACTTAGTCCTTAGAGGTATTAATGCATTAGTGGCCGATAAACTTATTGAATTACAATAAGCCAAAGCCTTCAGCCGCAGAAAACTGCTTTTAACTTAGTTTGATAAACTTTGAAGTCATTGTTAACTTTACAGTGAAAAAGTTATTGTTTACTCAATATCTTAAGCCAAACACTGATAGTATAATTCTTAGTTTACCGATCTTAGTTGTTTTGAATTTTATTAGTCATACCGCCAAAATGTACGACGTAATCTTTTAAAATTCTGAGATAAACAAATCTCCTTAAAAAAGGATGTTTTTATATTCCACTAAAGTAAAATAGGAGTTGAAAGTTTGTTTGAAAGTCCGCAATTTTGAAGCAAGATCTATGAAACTTAGCATTTGGCTTTCCGGATAAAAGTAATAAAATGCCTATTTCACCATTTTTAGAATATCGTCCTCTAAGAGCTATAACATAGAGGTTGAATGTCTGTAATAAAGATATGCCGATTTTGGAATAAGCTTTATAAAACTTAGCATTTGACATTCTGTATAAAAATAATAAATAGATATTTTACCGTTATTAGAAAATCAACTTTAAGGAGCGTAAGATAGGGAATGAAAGTTGTACAAACTAGAGCTTGATGGACCAAAAGAAGAAGTCAATAGCATATAAGGATAATGTTGGCTACATTGAATGGCTCCACCAAATGGCTGATCCTGAGACGATCAGAATACTTCAGGATGAAAACCACATGGCGCATCCTAAGATGCAGGCGTAAATGGATGCAGATGCCACTTTATGTAAATCAAGAATAAGAAACACGTCACCTTCCGATTGACACATATACTCACCGGACATTGCTGTTTCGTTGAATATCTAAACAGAACAAACAGGAAAGTCAATTCTCAAGGTTTCCACTGCGGGGAATGTCCAGGATTCCGTACAGCTCACTGCACTGCTCAGTATTGTCCAGCGTTGCAGTTCGAGCTACGGATCCTGATGGTCAGTTCTGAAGAGGTTTGGGTCAGCATGGTCCCCTTTTGCGAGCCTGTTTTGTCTCATCTACAGCCGAGGACGCCGAACGGGATAGAGAGCGTGCAGAATCTACGTGTAGGAGAGGCGCTGTAGGAGTGATGATACTCGGAAAAATTCAATTGAAAGAAATTATCTTAAATAAGTTACAGGATAATATTTTATCAAAAATACAATGTATGTAAGAAGAGTTTACAAAGATAAATAACGTCATGATTAACATGTAAGTACAAGCATACAAAGATATCCCTGCAACACCTATTGACTTTGGTTATGATAAATGCGGTAGAATTATTCATATACATGTTTCACGGAGAACGATTATGGAAGGAACATTTAGAGAGACCATAAAACAATATTTTCACCGATATCATGATTATGATAAAACCGTACAATTCCGCCGAATCGTTTATTGGATTTACTATTCTCGTAACTGTCTATTGTCTTGGGAGTTACTATTTGCCACGCGATTTTTGACCTTGATCAATGGAAATAAAGGTCGTAGAAATACCTTTGAGATTCTTGTTCATTTGGCAGTGATGAGACCATTACAGTGATTGTGAAGAGACTTCTCTAGAGAATTACGGTATTAATATCTTGAGTAATATCGTCGTAATCTGGGGTAGAAATGGCGAAGATGGCCCGTTTAATGAAATTATGACGTCATTGTCATTTTAATGCCTGTGAAAGGGAATTAAAACAAAGACGTTGAGTAGATGCTATTAGCGACACGCGCAGAGGGGTCACTGCTCTGATACTCAGATGACGTCGGGTGCTCGATGCTAGACTGATATTTAATTGATTGGGAATCTGAACATTTTGTGTATTTGTCTTTGTTCCATAGAACCCGACAAAGGAAAAAATCCTACAGTAACGCTACGAGTGTAGAAGGCGTTTTTATTATGAAAAAAAAATTTTCGAATTTGAGTTTTTTTCAATTTTTTGCATTTTCTGAGAACATTTCCTATAGTAATGTATATTTTTTTACACCATCAGAAAGTAGATATTTCAACGAACAAAAAGCCGCCAAACTTTTTGAAAAAAGCTGATATTTTG
>DWNE01001336.1:0-22478 GCA_018249875.1 Cecropterus toxeus | reverse complement strand
TATTTTTTCTTACACTACCACCGGATCGGAAAATGACCTCAACTGAGAAGATCCGGCAAGAAACTCAGCGGGTTTATTTTTTTTCTTCGTAATACTTTGTTTTTTTTAACCATCTTGTTTATTGCATGGCTAATAAAAGGCTACTCTCATTACTCATGAAAATCTGAAATAACCACAAGAAACGACTAGATGCCTAAATAAGATCGACTACAAATGTATTGCACCCTCTTTGACCTAAATTGGAACGTTTCGGATTAGTACCTAATGCATTACCACACTCGTCAAACCAAACCACAACAACGCTTGATACTGCTGTCCTGAAACAAAAATAGGTGTAGTCCTCCGGAAACGACGGTGGGTTCAACCGCTTTTGGTTACATAAGGATCTCCAATGAAATTAAAGATTTAATATTATAATTCATACTCCTAATACGGATTCACAGACATCCATACTCACAGTAATAAAATCTGAATTTACTCAAAACAAAATTTAACAAACCTATAGATAACTTGAAAAAATCAGGCAGTTCTGTTCGTTTTTATTTAATATTCATTTCGGAAACCCAAGTGTTCGACAAATTCATAAGATTCAATACAACTTCTATTTTCTTTTTAATACCTGTTTTGTTACTAGCACATTTTCTCTCTATTTCAAAATAACTGAACAATGTCATAAAAGACAGCGTACTTTGACACTGATATGTGAAGAAAATAATCGTGGAGGTAGTCAGGAACATCAAAAAGGCTTTGATGTGAAAGGCTTATAATATCCTCCTTGGAACCAAAGGCCTGACAATATCCGTCGAACATGTCTTTTATACATCCGTGCCTATACGTGCCTATATGTGCCTATAAGTGCCTGTACGTCATTGTCATACACAACCTCCGCGGGCGATCGCCGGATAATCCGGATAGTAATATCCGGCCATGTCGTCTAATATAAAATAAAATACCGTTCGATTTCTGGTTTTATATTTTAACTAGCGTAGAGAAATGTTATGTATGAGCCTATGTTAAGAAAACATGTATCTTTTGGTTATATTGAATCGTGAATACTTATATAAGTATTCACACACTGACATTTCCAATTTAACTATGATTTTATATATACCCATTATACATATTTTATTTAATACCCGTACTTGACAGGTAGGGGTCATAAAACTTCTCCATTTAACCTATCTTACATACAAAGACATATATTATAAAGAGCTTCCGATGCACGATTCATGGACGCAAGTCTTAAAAACAAAGTTTATGATTCGTCTATTCCTTTTCAAGTAAAGCACCTTGCACACTGTAAGAAAAACGAAAAAATGTAAAGTTCATTTTTTCTTATACTTCAGCCCGAAAACTGTTTTAGAACTGCGCAAACATAATATACCTTAAAATTAAATCATTCGTATTTTTTCCATCGTATTGCTAAGTCGTCTTAACTATTTTACGATTTGAACGAATGTTCAAATCGTAAAATAGTTAAAGAGAATTCTTAATCAGCTTATTATTTATATGATCCGCTCTGACAAAAAATATACTTATAAATATAAGCATCCGATTAATTTACAAGGTTAATTTGAATAGTAATCGCTATTAAAACGATGTAAATTCAGCTAGGCACTCCAGGCGCTGGAGCAGGCACAGGAAATTTAGTTCGAAAAGCATCCCACAATAACCGATGTGACACTCTTGTAATTACAATTTTATAAGTAGAGTCCAACATCATCGATTGACTAAGAAAGTCCTTGATTTTCTCTCTATATGCAAAAACGAGGGGGGTCCTGAAATTAGAAACACCGAAATTAGTCGACAAAAACAGACCTTGTTTGATTATTATTTTTTGTTTTGCTAGGAGGGACTCCGCCAAAAAACTCTCTCATATATATGCCCGGGTTCACTACGATACCCGTGATACTTGTTTTAAGATTTTTAAGGTTAACTTAAGCAATGAACGCTGCAATAGGCGTCTAAATTGAGTGTGCATTATTACTTTATAATTACAGTAAGTAAAAGAGAGCTAAGAAACTTTGCACTCTGTCCGCCTCGCGTAGCGTTGACACCACGTCACAGATCGACAATAAACTGCTTTACGACTAAATTTACTCAATGTTGACACTTACAGATATACTCATTTTACAGCTCTGTATTAAAAATGAACAGGGTTTTATTATTCTCGACCTTATTTTATATAGAGCAATGTATATAAATGCATAATATTATTACGTCAATTCAAATGTAGAGATTTAGAAATTGGTCCTTCGAGCCGTATTGGTCAAGAACCTTTATTAGACCCACTTTGATAATTAGGTATCATGACAACACGTATTGGCAAATAATCCATATTAGAGCAGTTTACGACCACCATTCTGGTAAATTCAAGGCTATTCTCAGCTTTGCGGGAAGCTTTGAATATAGAGCTGAATAAAATGTTTACCAATTAATATTTTTATTTAATTTTTCTTTTTTTAGGTTAATAAAGTGTATTATTATTATTATTTTTACAGATATATACATTTTACTAATAGATATTTGAGATGTATATTAATTAAATTTTATAATTTTAATACATAAAGGAATACTAATTACACGGTCAGAGATAACCTAACACGCAAGGCTTCGCCCTAAGAGGTGTTTAAATTGAAGAGTATTAGATAGAGGCGCTCTCGCTACACTTATCTAAGGAACTCTTATTAAATCCTCCTTAACTAATCCTTCAGGAATACGTACGGTCTGCAGAAAAGACATTTTCTTACTGATTAAGTTATATTATTTTTAAATAATTATATTGTAATGAAGTGCAATTAACTGGTAGTTTTTGGTGTATGTTTGTCATTTAAAATGTTATATCAATATTTAAATGAACTTCATTCATGTTATAATCTTCTTTGTAATAGAAAATCATGCAATGGTGTCTAAATGTCAAAAAGTTAATGTTTAATTAAAGTCTGTAAAATAAGAAATTTTAAAAAACAATCACAGAAGCTGGAAGTTTAATAACCTCGCACGTAAACCGTAGAACCTTAAATTGATAGGAACATATGTATATCTGTACAGTGGATCGCAAAATATGTCGCTATGTTGCAAAGCTGAGACTAAACTTGAATTTATTAACCTTAGTAGAATTTCCATCCATTAGAAGTTTTGCCACCTAAGAGTCATCTTCTGTGGAAAACCTGAATGAGTCACTGTTCTATAGAAAAAACTTCTTATAGCATAACCTGCACCTATCCTGAACTATACAGAAAATGAATTACGCCCGCTTTCGTTTGTATACTGGTTTTATTGCCGGAGAAAACATGTCTTCCGGCGAAGCTTTTAGAGGAAAGAAAAAGAAACAGGAAGACGGATAAGAGCACAAAAAGATAGATAGGACAATCAAAAGATAAAACGGTATTCAGCGCTCGTTGCTGTCTGTACCAGTAATTAGTGAGACCGTCGCACATAGCTCGCCGTACATAATGTAATTATGCACGCTCCTCCATACACTCTCAAATACTCGCGGAACAATTTGGAACTAGAGGCGAACTTGGAAACCGCATAGACGTCGGCCATCTTGCCGTTGCCGTGGCAACCAGCAATTGTCTGTTCACTACCTGGAATGTAAATAACTTCGTGTTGTTTACGAGTGTAACGAAAGTTTCGATGTAGGTTCCCGAGTGGGAAAGTATTCGTGTTAACTCGCACATTTGGAAAACTTCATCTGCGTTGCCTAGTTGAGTACTTACCTGGGAATTTAAAGTTGCTAATTAAAGGCAACTTGGTGGCGCTTTCGCGTTTAGCGCATAAAATTTAATAAAAACAGCCTTCAGACCTTAAGACTTTAAGAATTTTAAGACTCTTATATCAGATTTCTTTGTTAGGGCTCAAAGTTTTTCACATCACAAATATAACAGTATGTATCCTAACAAAATAAATGTCAATTGGTCACCTTCAAGGTTGGATAATAATTATGGATCTGACTTCAAAGAACAATTTATAAACCTTCGTAAATATGGTTAACCCGCAGTGTCACGAGGACAAACCTTCAAAGACAGGTAAACATTCTACTGCTGAAATTCTAACACCTTAAAACTTTTTGACAATACTACTATGACAGTTTTACTATGTACTACTATGGGAGGGGCAAATACGAGCTTAGTTAGCATGCTTGTTAATATATGGAGGCTTAGTTGCGTAAGAAAAAATAAGTTACAAGTGAATTATTGTGTCATTTCTAACACTGTCAACCATCGCCACAGAAAAACAAATACATAGATAGCGCTGTTTTGCGAGAATAATCACACAGTTCAAAGTTAATTAATTAAAGTTAAAGATACACTTTTAACCCTATTATTTAAATATAGAATTGTAAACATGTCACTCTAATTGCGCTTAATGGACTTTTAACTTGTATTATTTTACCTTTATTCATTAAAAATGTAAAAAACAGAAATCATTGTTTAATTTTATCTATCTCTCCTACAAAATGGTGTAAATATCAATAAAGTAAAAAATGCAAAAAAATGTGTTTTTGTATTCTTTTCTTTTAAGATGGAAGTAACAAAGGAGCATGCAGTCCATCTGATGGTAGGTGGCCACTGCTGCCCATGGACATCTATAAACAACTTCATACAGAACAGGAGTTCTATCTGAAGTCGATCACAGATGCGTTGCTACTCCCGAGGACTAAGATGGTCGCTTCATATGAAAGTAAGGCTTTATAGCTGTGGTATTCATCAAAGCAGCGATATCTCTTGGTTTACTTCCGAAGCCACACCATTATACCATATAAAGACAATTTGTACATACCGCTTCTTTAATACACGCAAGAGGAATCCACAGCTAGATATAATATGACAAGGTACAGCGATCTTTCTGTGCATCCTTATTAAAAATACCTCCCCATTCACGTGCAGTCGTTCTCATAAGCGCATTCCGTCCGGGTAGCGATTCGGCGAGCATTCCAATTTAAGCGCTGTCCTATGTTATAACAGGGACAACCCTACGTCTATGGAAATTAAATATGAGTAATATACCATCAAAGCGTTCTAGATATATTAAACCATTAGTTAAAGTTCCTCAAGTGAGAACCTATACACAAAATTCAATTCTCTGTCGGGTTATTAATACTTATAACAAACAATGTTCAAATTTAGACCTCTTCTGTTTAAGTAAAACGTCATTAAAAAACGAAATTAAAAAATGCACCTTTAGGAACAGTAATAAAAACATCCACTCACGCACTCACTCACACCAACACACACAGACACACACATGCACGCACGCACGCACACGCAACGATGTTGGATTGCAAAGTAAATAAATAAATTATAAATAATGAACTGAATAATGAACGTTTGCAATAGTATTTTTATGGGATTGAAGTAACGAACGAGCGTGCAGTCCACCTGATGGTAAGTGGACTTTGCCTATGGACATGTAAGCAACTTCATATATGATTTTAGACTAATATTATCGCGGAATTGATATTTAAATAAAATTTCATGTAGACCGGTCTATCTGAAGTCAAAACATTAGATAGACAACGTTACTATTCCTGTGGACTAACATGATCACTCATATATTAAAATGAGGCATCCCACATCGTCCATCCATTATTGCTCCACTGCTGGACACGGGCCTTCTCTCAGAATGAGAAAGTTTTAGGCCATAATCCACCGCGCTGGCCAAGTGCGAATTGGTAGACTTCACACACCTTTGAGAACTCTTTTTTTAGAGAACTCCCGGATGTGCCAGTTTTCTCACGATGTTTTCCTTCACCGTGAAGCAGTGATCATTAATTTCTAATACGCATATCGTTTTAGAAAAATCAGTGGTGCCTCGGATTCGAACCGAATTTCAACCATTAGGCCATTATAATAAATAGAAAAATCGATTTAGTAGTAAGCAGTCGCAGCATCACTCGGATTCGAACATCTTATGATTACCGTGATTCAGAAAGGGGTAGATAGGTACCTAGTTGTAGCGTTACAACTACATTCGTAAGGCATATTGAGCATATTCTTTAGATCGAATTTCAAATCACATCGATTGTAAAGAAGTTTCACTACAAAAATATATTATTATGGAACCAAAACAAGGAAATAACAAATCAGTCTAAACACATTATTTAAAAAGTTTCTTGTGTAAAATTTCTTTATAGATGTATAAATATTTTAAGCGGAGCAGGGTACTCATAATTTTAAGGCTATTACTTTATATTTTTATTATGGTATCTAAACAATACGTACGCTACAAAACTAAGGTACAATAAGTAAGAAGCAATCTCTCGGCTGACAATCGAAGAGCGCGGCGGGCAGACAGACTAGTCGAGCACTCTTCATTGCGAATGCCTGTCCACACGCCCCGCGAGTACACGCCCTGAGTGCGAGTTGGGGTGTGGAGGTACTAACTGTGGATGTGGTATGATGAAAATACTAACGATAAGGTAACAAACGTAAGCTGTGTTTACTACAAACTAATAAACCATACTGAACTGATAAGCTTTTAATACGTGATAGATGAATAGAGTACACCTTTAAAATACCACACACATTCCGTGTACTTTTTCACAAGTTCCCCACGTTAGCCTTTACCATATATATTTTTTATCAGTTTTAAGTGACAAACGTACATGCAATTTACCTGATGGTAAGTGGTTACTGCCGCCCATGGACATCTATAAGCAACATCAAATAGAACAGGGATTCCATCTGAAGTCTATCAAAGATGCGTTGTCACTCTTGAGGACTGAGATGATCGCCTCATACATAAGTGAACCGGCCAGCATCCCCTTCCAATGAAACACAAGAGCTGCTTCACGCTAGAATTAAGTGTGGCGGTGGGACTTCCCCGGTCGATCTACACTGGTTCTACCACTTGGCAAACTCCATTTAATCATACTCCTTAAGTTGAGACATAGGAGAAGAATAATTTAATCTAACAATATTATACAGACAGGCATGGTGACGACAAAAACTTACCTTCTACTTATTAATAGGTACGTGCAAAAAACTTAGAGGTCAACGCAGTATTTTTAAATTATAAGCGTTGTAGCACAATACGCATACAAGTTAGATTTTATAAAAATAGAACTACATATGTCTACCAATTCGCACTTGGCCAGCGCGGTGGACTATGGCCTAAAACTCTCTCACTCTGAGAGAAGACCCGTGCCCAGCAGTGGGACAATAATGGGTTGACGAGAACTACATATGGGCGCTGTTTATGTCAACTTTCTTGTTTAATTTTTTTCATCACATCAAATACAAAAATGCTAACCACGACACGACTGTTAAAACTGCCGCATCCATTCCCTGTCGCATGTCGTCGTGATATGCCCTTCGCTCCGAGTGATGAAAGGACGTGTGACGCCGATGCGTGCTATTGTGGTTTGTCTCCAGCACCATTACGTCCTCCCACCTGTGTTAGTGGAATGGCGTAGATGGAACGGGCATAGTAATGGGTAAGTATAATTGCTCGAGTAGCTACTATATGGAGCTTTAAATAAACAATTTGGGAGTAGATGATGACTGAAAACTTTCTAAGTTCAGTGGAGGGAATACTGTAATACCATGATCTTATTTCAAATTACTTAATATGTCTATTCTTTATTTTGGAACACTGATAAGTAATGTTCTTTAGGTATATAAATGTAAAAAACACATGCGTGGTCTGTTCCGTACGTTAGTACGAGTTCTTTACGTTTCTTCTAAACAATAATGGTTGATCATTTCTCTGATACATTCCACGTCTACGTGTTTGACCCAACCTTCAAATTTACTTTGCGATGATGCACGAAAACTTTAACAATAATTATTTAAAAAAACGTAGCAAATTCGTAGTAAGGACACAAATCTGAAGCGTATTAAAAAATGTATTTTTGTTTTGCACCGGCGAGATATAGCTTATTTGAATAATTTGTAGTAGGCACTCTCTCCAATTATAGTATACGCTCACATCTCGAGTTAGAAGCAATCAATCAAGCAATCTAAAATTGGAAATTATTGGATTGATATAACGAAAAGGCATACAATGCTAGAAAATGGGTTACGAGCTCTCAATCAGAAGTTATTGAAAACAAATTGTGTATTGAATTAAATAAAATTGATACTATTTCATGATTTGAATAAAACTAACAATGCACTCGATCTATGCTCGGACCTACTTGAAATTGTGCATACTATCAGTATAATTGGTACATTGATGTTTGAAAATGTTAGAGAGTTCTCATGCTGTATAATTTTCGAGTGTCATTGAGCTTAGGAATATTTGACAATATTTCATGTTTTGTTTTAGAACTACTCGACGTATTAGTTCAATTTTCTAATAATAGTTACCATTGTTTTATGCATGAATAAATATTTTTCATAACAAATTGTTTTATTCCAATAAAGGTTCTTTTAAGTTTTGCAGTGTATGTTGTCAAATCATAAGTAGGCATAGAAATTTTACAAACGTACCGTATTAGAAATTTAGTGTCATTATTTTATGAAATAAAGGAAAATGAAGCTTATGCTATGTATACTTTTTTACTTATTCCTCCTTAAATCCTTACTTAGATTTAAAGTATTTAAACCAACTTGCAAGACCCCATCATTTTACTTGTGAACATTTCAAACATATTTTATTTATTATACTTTTTATTGCCATTTTTATAAGGGACATTGCAAGATGCTCGTGAAGGCATAACGACCAGATGAGCTTATAACTATATTACGATAATAAGTACAAGCCATGCTTGTGTAGGTCGTAGCATCGTAATGGGTTGAACTTACAAGATTTGCTACATGACTTGCAAAATCAAGAGATAAAAAAGATACTTAATTCAAAATTTACGTTCAGTAGGCATAATAAATAATATACACCTATAACAAATAACAGATTTGTGTACGGATTTTGAGTAGTTTTAACCGACTTCCAAAAAGGAGGAGGTACTAAATTCGTCTGTATTTTTTTTTTTCGGTCGGCGCTCATATACTTGTAGGACATTGATTCGTCGTTGTAATCTAATAAATAGGTCTGAGCGCCGACTTCGGGACTATGCACTATGTACTGTGTATGTGAGAAACCAACATATATTTAAATTATTTTATTTTATTGCTTTTCGGTGACATTGAAGTCGGTTTCTATTTTTTGTTAAAAAGATTTTTTAAAGCTAGCTGTTAGTATGGCTTAATATTTTTTGTCCTTCTCTAACACTAAATTGTCATTACAAATGGACACCTCTAATCAACCCCAAATAAGAACAGAATCTTACCTGACGTTTGACACGAACGCGTTACCATTACCAGCCCTTAGGAGTAAGTTGGAATGCCTCAGATATGTACCTATAGGTAGTTCTTCCATACCACACCTTTAACTCGACATACTAATCTAACACGCAGTGGGTCCCGGGTTCGATCCTCGGCCAGACAGACATCTGAATGATAATTTTAGATTTCTGTTCTGGGTCTAGGTGTTTGTGTATTCGTCTTTGTGTGTCCATGGCACTTACGACAGGAGAAAACTACTGTGGGGCTATGAGTGTAAAAAGCGTCTTCAATATCCAGAACAAAACAGCGCATAACTGCTGACAGAAATAACTTGCAACCATTGACAATTCAATGACGTAACATAACGCATATAATTTCCTATACAGTAACTGCCCCAAAGCCAATCGCGTAAGTACTAAGATAGATCGACTAGCTGAGATTGAATTGCGAATCCACGTAATATATCAAAGGTAATCCGTTTAAGTTTAAGGGGCACTATATATCATGCGATGGTACATAGCCCACCCCGCTGTTTGGTCGCCTAAGCAGGGTGGCTTGTGAGCTTAGGTTTATGGGATGAGCGGGAAGCGGACTGTTACGTAATTTCTGATACTGAATGAAATTATTAATTTTCGGTGAACAAACGTGAATTATGAAATAAAACATAATATAGGCAAATAATAAAGTAGATTAGTTCGTTTTTGTAGTTCTTGTCGGTCCGTCAAAATTCTAACAACTTTCTAATAAATACAAATACGGAGACTAAAATTGAGTAATTTACTTTCACTGATTAAGTAATTGTAAGGCCAGAAGGCCTTATGTATTGATAATCTCAGACCGATTACAGATGGAGACGTTCCTGTTACGTAAATGGACATTAAAAAAACATCTATTAGTTTGTATTCAAACCTGTCCGCCCGCTTTAAAATCATCCGAAGGCCTCCAATATAGGTTAACTAAAGAAAGACGATTGCCTGGTAATTACTTGGACAAAGACTCACAAAGCTCACGAACATTCCAATTGACAATGTCCATCTAAATCACAGTAAAAAATTATACCATACTTTCAAACCATACCATACTTTAATTAAACGCATCACACATACGATTACGAATCACAATAAAAAATATGTTAAAAAGAAAAACCCGCTTCCGTTTTCTCCTTATACCGTAGGTTCAGTTCGTCAACTAAGCAGGGTGGGTAGGGGCGCGTTTTCCTGTTTGAAGGCACACGTCGCAAAGGGAAATCCTGTACAGGACAGAGCTCTAAAATTGCCCGCTTGTGCCGCGACGCAGGTATCTGCCTATTGTTGTACCGAACGCAGAATAAATTTTCGAATACTGTGTGTGTTTCCTTTTTATGTATTTTATAAATTTTTAAATACAAGTTATAGGCTTTCACCTATAAGTAGAGAGTATCGGCGTTATTCAAGTTATAGAAAGTAATTATACTCAAACGTGTCTTATATTCTACGTCCATATGTTAAGGAACAAAAAAAAACTATTTTTTAAACGACTTCCCAAGGAAAAGAAGTTATCTATTCTGTATAATGTATGATATATGTCTGTTCTAAAGTCTGTATGGGATTTAGGAAACAGCTAAATCAATCATTACAGGACTAAGTTACAACTAATTAGCTCCCATTGCTATACATATATATGATCAATGCTTGACGCTAATACACAAAACAATAATATATACTTGAAATATGATGTCGTCATTAAATATGTAGCAACATTCCTGCACTTATTGTAAATGTCATAGGAAGCGAATAAGTGAAAATAAGCAGAGGATGGGCAGCAAAGGAAGACCTTTGTAGCATACCGATCACCAACACGCAAGCCAGCCGGAGTGACTCTTAGCCACACTAGTAGGGCTGGGCTATATTCTGAAGACCTTAAAATAGACCAGCCAATAGCTGGATGATTAAGATATAGTATATAGCATGGTACTGTACATTCAATATATAAGAAAACATAACGCTGACTCCTTACTCTTTCTAAACTTTATCCTGCGTCACAGATGAGACACACAAAAAAATGACACAAAATTCAAGAACCAGAAATGAAATCTAAATTTATAATACAGATATCTTTGCCGGGATTCGAACCCGTAACCCACTGCGCGTCAGACTAATATGATAACCACTTTGTCACGAGAAGCCACAACAACTCTGTTTAAATCTTGAATTAGATCGTACTACAAGCTCATGTTTCTGCTCATGGACCATTTATCTCCGTTACACTCACTAATCGTTCATTAATGCCAAGTCATGGCTAGGAACCCGTTGTTAAAATTTCGTAACCGCCATATTAAACGTTGGCGCCCAAAAACTTATGCTTGCGCATGTCATCTAGTTACGAAAAGAGTTCAAAATATTTTTTTTGACACAAATATTAAAATGGTACCCATCTCATTTAAAAAATAATAGTTGGTACAAAAATACAAAATGTTCAATGAAACAGTAAAAGTTTGTATCTTTATCTGTAGCATAGTCGATGGAAAAATTGAAACACTTCTGAAAAAGTCCTGATAATAGACTGCAGTATCGCTGAGACCTACCTGTTAATAGACGATTAAAATAAGATTTCCATTCGAAAGCCCGATTTAACGCTTCACCTGAACTCCACCATAATGAAGTCGTGGCCAGAATGCACGCTAAATAGTCGGTATAACGGTATTTTTTATATTCATTATTGCTTTCGACTTTGAAATTAACTTCAGACTAATTTATGAAAGAGCTAAACCAATTTCACTCATACTCTTATCGGAAAAAACTTAACACCATGAAAATCAAAATTAACTTATTATCCCTAACAACGATTATTAATTTTAGAATGCTCCTACTTTTCCGTCCAGATTAATTACTACACATGCACCAATTAACAACTGCGACACAATATCTTGAGATTGCAGATGTATACAAATTTCTAAAACTTTGTTATCTTTTTTCGTTCAATAAATTAACCTTTAAATGGAAAAGTAAAATCAAATACAAATCTTAAGTATGAACTGCCATTTTTGCTAACGGTACGCAGAGTAAACCACAAGCACACGTAACCTATCTGCGCTGCTTGCTGATTGCAAACAGCGCCATGTTTATCTTTACTTTTAACATCGGAGACGCCCGGCCGATAGCTCCTAAGTACCATAATGCTGAGGATTAGGAACAAGATTGGTTTTATCGTCTATAACCTAGAGCTCCTAAAAGAATATCGTAGGTAAAAATCGCTTTCGATTTTAATGAAAAAAGTGTAAGTACAACCTGAAAAACAATTAAGTTTTACTTCTGCATGTGAAGCGGCAGAAGGGAAACTTAATAATAATAAAGAAATACGTATTTCTAAGCATACGATTTATGTTTTTCAATACACAATTCACCACAACTCTTAATGACACATCTTATTTCGCATTTACCAAACTTTAGCTCTAACACGAGCTACGGAGTAAAATCGTTAGCGTGATTAGAAAGGGGTACAGCGCCATCAAGTTGTAGGACAACGACTGATTTCGTAACGCATTTTCGTTTCATCGAGTTCCAAATCACAATGATTCTAGAGAATCACTTTTAAAAAATATGAGTTAAAACGGAATTTTATATTCCAAATAGGTAGTGGCAGTGAAGCTACTTTTGCCGTTCACATTTGTGAACGACTTAATTAACGATACTTTTCCCATCAAGCTGGCTTAGGCCCGCGTGGCTCAGCCGCATTTTTGAATTAGCTCGCAACGGTCTCTTCGCGACTCCTGTGCGTGAGGCACATGAAGAGTAAATATTTTCAATACGATTATACAAGTAGTATGCTTGCGGACCAGATCTGCAATTAAACACAAAACCGCGTGTAAGGAAAATTGACGTGATTTTTTTTTAAACATATATAATTAAGAAGCGAGTATGCGATCCATATTATCGTAAGTAATCACTGCCGTTCACGGACATCAATAAAAAAATTCATACAAAAACAGGGGTTCTACCCATATAAGTAAATCACAGTTGCATTACTACCGAGGACGAAGACGGTCGCCTCATATCAAAGTAAGCTAGCAATAACCCTTACATGCGAAACGCGAGAACTCCTTCACGTTAGATATAGATGAGGCTGATAAGGTACCTTATAGGTCGCAAAAAACTTGTTCTACTATCTTACAAATTATTACATAGGTTGTTACCCTGAAATACTTGTATAAGTGTTTGTAACAGCATAGATGACAGCAACTCTACTGAGAAAAAAGAAGTAAAGTACACAATTTTATGTAAACCACTTGACAATCATTTAACAAAACTAACTCTTCGAGAACTAACGGCAGGAGCGTAGAGGCGAATTGTCACACACATGTAGGGGAGACCGGGGTTGGTTGACTCTTCCGACCACTCGCGCAATATCATCTGCGTAGTAGATTAGCTGTGCCCTTCGGTTTCACTCGATACTACTTATATAAGAAAAAACAATCATACAAACATAGCGCGTGTAATATAGTCTATAGTCTTCCTCAATATATAAACTATTCAACACAAAAATATATTTTCTATTCGAACCAGTAGTTCTCGAGATTAGCGCGCTCAACAAAACAAACAAACACGTCAGCTTTACAATATTTGTATAGATTGTCTTATTTTATTTGGCCCGTTCGTGTGCTTTGAGTTGCCTTCAAATTTCATCTTTTCAACCGTAAACTTAGGTGACGTACCATAATGTGTGGCGTCAATTAAAATACAGTACAACAAACGTTTTAAATATATTAAATCTTTATTGTTTTAACTTAAGCTGTCCATTAGTTTTATCTGAAGCTTTACCTATTAATGATTGCGTTCCCGTAACAAAGTCGAATGGAATATTAGATCCACGACGAAGAACTACAAATTGATAAACAATCGATATGAAATTCCCGACACATCAATGTCAAACAGAGCTAACATCTTTTGTCGGGCTGATGGGAAAAAATAACCCACGGCTTAACCCTATCACTTTTTCACTATAGAACTCATTTAAATCTCTCGATGCATCCCTTCGTTTGCGTGCGATGCACCTTGTTGCAAATTAAGGATTCAACCCCATTAAAAAATGTGACCCCAAAGAATCGTGGGTAAAAAAGTTTTATCTTTTTTTATTACACTTTATTGAAACGAGACACCGGGTACGCATACAAAATTGGTCTTTTTATGCATTGTGAAAGGGTTAGACACGTTGGATCTGCATTCAGTTTTTTGTATAATAGAGTCATGGGTCCCTTGCTACTGCGGTTCGTGATGGTTCGTTATTTCCGTGTTAAGGATTTGAATTTGGAATTATCTCACCGGAAATTATTTGCCCTCATACAAGTGTGAGTCGGAAATATTGTCTAAAATTATTTAAAATGTTTTACGGTTTTGGCTTGGCACTTTTAAACCTATCTTTATTAGTTTGCAGCATCTTTGTCCCTTGTCTAATATTGAAATATCACAGATAATAAATTTAACCTGTATATTATATTTAATTTGCACGTTTGGTGCAAATATGTTTTCAATTTGTTTGCAGATATATTTTTTGAATTTATTAAAATTGTATATCTCCATAGATGTGACATGTGATACATATTTAACTGAGTATATCATATCTTCACTTAATTATGGTTGACCTTCATATAAATTAAAATTTATAACAACGTTATTCAATTTATCTATCGAAAGATGACAAAAATATTTAATAGAATGAGCATCGTACATTCGTAGACAAAAGCCTACAGATAAAATCAACAATTTCACACTTTATGCCTCTCTATCCTAAATATAAAATAGAGACTCCATTTGCTATGATTTCGATGAGCCCTTTGTTTGGCGATAACTATCGCTCCCGTTTCCTGATTTCATCTGATGACATAATTCAAGAGTGCTTGTCGCTGTTGACTTTTGTGCGTGATTGTACGTTTGATGATTTAATACTTGAGATTGTGATTTCGTTATTAATACAATTTAATACTGAAATTTCAACAGAATCTACTGTACGTGTTGATTATCTACACAATTCAAAATATTTAGCGCTAACTTAGTGCACCTATGCCCAATACCATTCTATTCCAAATTCAAATTCTACAAGCCATCGTGTAGAAAAAAGCAATATTTCTACATCATTAGATAAACTGCGTTGTTCGAAACTTTAAACACGAAAAAAGTTTAAATGTTTCTTTTTATTTTTTTCTTAAAATTATTTAACGGCCATGGATCTAAGTCCTTTACAGGCAATCTTCATTTATATTGTTTATTATGATGTTATAACCATATGGAAGATGATGATGATAAGATGTTTCCATATAGAAGATGATGAGATGAGATGGGTTCAGCAAAGTAGTAGGGACTTTACTAGGACTTCTTCATGGAGTCTTGGAAGCAACACGAAAAGTCACCTCTCGCTGCATCATATCACTTTCCCACACGCGTGCATTTTATCGAACACTTTATGATAAAAATCCCACCATTTTTACACATAAAAATACGACTATACACAAGTTTGGAAGAATAACATTATAGGTACAACGAAACGGCTTTTCCCGCGTTCCCGCCAAAACTCTATATTTATCCTAGCTTTCTCACAGATGTCAAATCCGATTACACCGTATTAAGTAAGCTGAGTCCCTATTATTATTATAAACAAGAAAGACAAAACAATAATTTACACTCTAAAACATTTACGGCGAAGTGAGTTATAGGATTTAACTTAAGTATTTTTATAAGGGTAGATAATGGAAGTAACAAACGGACATGCGGCCACACTGATAAATTGTCACTACGGCCTAACACCCCTACACGTTATGTCAACTTTACGCATACGTCAGAACTCATATTTAAAAATAATTACACATAATTTATCTCTGAGGACATATTATTATAGGTCATATTAGTAAGGTCAAGTAAATATAATATCCTTCTTATATAGGTATGCCATTTCACTTTTCAAAGCTTAGCTGCGCTATACAGCTGCTGTCCGTATAGAGCAAAAAGGCGTGTGGTAGTGACACTACGAAGGCGCCAATAACGAAGAGTTCAACAAACATTACAATTATTTATTACGACGCAGACCTTTATCATTAAATTTAAAACTTTTTTATATATTACTACATTTAAATACGTAGTTTGTATAAATAGGTTGTGCTTTATTTGTACATTTTGTCATTGCGGTAGGTAGCAGATTTCGAGAATAATCATGAACCCTTTCGTATGCAGCCTACTCCGCATAACAAGCAGCGAAAAAGCCTAATTGCATTCATATACATTTTGTTCTCTTCTCCGGTCGACTTGTTTGCTTTAATGATTAGTTGAAGACTTAGATTTGTTGTGTTTATTCAGTAAATGCGTTTTCACACTCGTAGATAAACACGGGAACGGCTACCTGAATATAAACTGTTTTAAGATTCTAATTTTCTAAGTATCACTTATACAATGTAGGTAATTAACCATAACAACAACAAAGACTTGATAGATATAATGTTGCGAATTTGTAGGATTATTGATCTACCAATTTTTAAGATTAAAGGCCTAATTAATAATGAATACGTGATCAGCTTGCGTAATTTCTGCATCTCATCATTTCCATCTCATCTCATCATTTTCTCTACTTATTCATCCAAATATATTTCATAAATATCTATTTGTCTAAATAAATTAATTAAAAAGGGAGCATCTAAAGAACAATACAAATAGGTCGCTACCTTACAATGAGGTTTCAGTTTTATTCGTGTTAAGCAATTGCTTTACCAAGCCCAGAATAACCAAGTGAAAATAACATTGCTGCTAGAAGAAAGTCGTTGGTGTGAGGTGGGTGCTACCATAACTTACCCATGGAGAGCTTTACTACCTTTGATTCGATTTTCTTGCAATATAGTATATTCTCACAATCTTTTTTGTAATCGGCGGGCCAGGGTCGTCGACCGCGCGGAGGCTGCCAACGTAGCGGACCTATGCTCAGGCGCACCGTCTATTACTGCCCTATACATATTTTCTACTTTCTTCTGTTTAACCTACAACGTGATTGTGCTTAATCAGTTATCTTCAGCTATACCCGAAGCTCTACAATTAACATTCGATTTTGCAAAAGTATTTCGTATGTTGGGGTAATGTCAGCGCTTGAGTAAAACTTAACTTAATTTAATATTTTTTTTTAATTGGCGAAAACCTTGTTATCAACGTAAATAATATCGCCATTTTTAATGAAAGTTGATTCGAAGTTCTATCCCAGCGAATATCATCGCTGAGATAGATCTTCGAATCAACTTTCTTCACTTAACAATAAAATAAGTGGAAGTTAATTAATTCCTAATTCTAAAAATGTACACATTTAAAATCTAAAAACATGTATCTAAGTCTATTATACATTATCTATTACCTTCAAGGAGGTGTTTAAAATTTTAAATAAGAACCTAAGCCTTTCTCAAAATCTTAAATGTTTATTTTGGAACTTTTAGGTGACGCGCGTTTTAGGTGACCTACTAAAATTAAATATAGTCATCATTTTCGCTGGCCATCTGCAATTGTAGATGAGCTGACAGTTCATTTGTTAACTTAAAAAGAGAGCTCTTTTTGCACGTTTTGTGATTTATATTTTCTAAAAAGATATACGCATATATTAACTAGATTTTTTGTATCTCCTTAAACTCATAATTTTAATAGAAGTTCCTTGTGACTTAAATTGTGGAGTCTCAGAGTTGAGGTTGAGCGTACATTCATATAATTTTAAATTACGTCAGAATTATATAAAATCTAAACCAATTAAATGATAGATATTAAATAAATAATATTATAGTAATAAAGACTCCTGTTGGTGGAAAGATGGTTAAACACGGTTGTTGAATTAAAAATAATATGCATGTAAGTTAATACTTATTATTTTAAATTACGACAAAATTAAATAAAAACTAAACCCAATGGATAAACGGTATTTGACAACGTTTCCGCTTTACTTGTAACGTAATTTAACATAAAGTAACGTAAATTAAGGTGATATGTGTTTAAATAAACAATTATAATTCTAAAAATATTCCAATGAAATCGAATCCAGGACTTACAGCACCAGATCAGATTACACTCTTTGATTAATTAAATTAGAGATTAATTAAATTCCAAGTATAGTAGGTATTTTATATAACACATGATTGAAATGAATAAATTATACTTAATAATTACATTAACGACGTCATCATCCCATTACTGTCCCAGAGCTGGGCACAGAGTATCCTCTCTGAATGAGAGCCCCTTCGACCATATATCATTCGGCTGGCCAAGTGGATCCCCATTGGACTTTACACACCGCTTTATTAAAGTTTAGTTTAGTTTAGATTAATACTTTTAGTAAATATAAGCTTATTTCCGCGGCTTCACCTGCTTCGGTCATGTTTACAACGATAATGAGTATGATATAATTATGTTAATGTAGATCTTAAACTACGTGTGTCAAATTTCAGCAAAATCCGAAAGTTACTTTCAGCGTGAGCAACAAAGACTCATACATCCTCACAAATTTTGTAGTAAGAACTTGTATAGTTAAGAACTTAAAAAGTCAGATTGATAAATTTAAAAAAATGTATTACTAAAAACCTGAAGATGTAAAATAGTAAAAAATTAGGTACTATATAATAATAATAAACAAAAAATTTAATTTACTTCAAGCAAGCCGATAGAGCTTTATGATTTCTGTTGTGTAGGTATGTAGAGTTTATCAATCACTTAACACAACATACCTACGTAGTGTACAACTTTTTTTTATGAAAGAGCAACGTCGAAGCGTGCCGCCGCGCCGCAGCCGCTCTGCCGCGCCGACCGCCGACCGCCGTACGATCCCGCGCTCGCCCCTTCCCTTCTTCAATCCGAATCCATCAGTCAGTCAGTCACTTGACGGTACGCGAGAGAGACGGTTGTACGCGCACGCCTCGCGACCGACATTCACGCGGACAACTGGGTCACGGGGTCCATACTCGTATTGACAATACTTATTTGTTTAGTGCTGTGAATGGTTTCAGTGGCAGTGCTTTTGGATCGTGATCAGTGGAATAACAAACCAGCGGCTCTTTTGAAGTGTACGTGATGCGTGCGTGAGCGCAGCGCATGACGTGCTACGAAACGTTGAGAGCTTCGGCACCCGTCGCGGACGCCCCCATGGCGCACCACTTCGTTAAGTGGTGGCGCAACAAGTTCAGAAATGGATATAAAAAATTCAGCAGTACGTATCCTTAACATACATCAAATTATTTTTCCTATTGCTTGCCAAAAGAAGGAAATTGAAAAACGTAATTAAATCGAGTCCGTCGTATCTACCTTCTTTCATTCATGCTTCTTGGTTTTTGATTGTACAAATTGAGTAGGAAACTAAATATTGTATAAAAACATTGATGTAAAAAATTAATCAACACAAACATTAACATGTGCATAAATTTAAGGAAGCCAGGTGTATTTATACATACACTTAGACCATAATTTATATGTGATGGTACATCATTATAAACATGGAAAACCAGCATACCTATATTTAATACTGCTAGCATGTTTGCCTTTCTATAAAACCCCAAACTTATTAGTTTCATGACATCGCAGTTATTTCTAGATCTGTATAGACAGTTACTTCGTATAGACCAGTATAAGTTCGACATAATATTCCACTAATTTCATTTATCTCTAAAATAACAGGTTCGATTAACTTCGATAGCTGTGGTCTAAATTCGCCACTTAACTAAATATAAATAGTGTAACGCGTGTGTAAATTAATTGCGGTGAAAGTTTTTAAAATATTTAAAACTTTTAATTTTGTAATGGGATTATTATAATATTTTTGTAATTATTACCATGTTTGTATAATACAAGTATAAACATTATAGGAAACTTGGAATAGTAAAAGTGATTCTACATTTCCTGTGTTGTATGCGGGAATCAAATTCAATATAAACAAGCCAAGTGCTGTAAATAAAATTACCTACATTAAAAAAATTGAAACATCCGTTCTTGAAACGAGACTCCATCTAATACTGCTTCAAAGTGGACCGAAATCCCTTTGATCTTGTTCTATTTAGTTACGAAACGTGCGTTGAACACTTCAATTATAAAACGATACCAACATTTTTCGTTTCAACTTACTCGTATACACGTCAAACTGAGAATGAGTACGTCTCACGTGTACGCCAAATTCAACCAGTTTTCAATCTTACGTTCTTATTCATAAACACTACCTCATGGGTTTTCGTGAATTAAAGCGACTATAATATAGTTTTAGACGCAAACCGAGTCGCGGCGCTCATTTGATTAACTTCAAAGAGAAAAGTTGAAAGCGCGTCGCCGAACCGGAGACAATGATACCTTTTATTTGACATCAAAGAATTCCCCGCCCCTCAGATTAAAGCTCTTCTCATACATGTAGAAGTATACATATGTGTAGCCGCACAATTTATAGTAAGCGGCGGACACAAAGAAGTTTTTGGGAGATGGGACCTGCCTTCTATCCTTTGTTGCATAATTTAATGGATAAGTATCTACATTTGTAGCATTATTAGTTTTCTACGTATATATACCTACTACGAAAATACTATTTGAATAAAGTTGTAGCAAAATTTAATTAATTGGCGGATTGCATTAGATATTAGTTGCGGTACAATAAATTATAAATCCATTTAAAAGTAATACTCATTAATCATTACACTATTATCTTTTAATACTGCTGCGGGTGACTGAGGGGATTAATATAATCATAGGATTTAAAATCACGGATTACCTGTTATCTCTTTTAGCTGTATCATTTTGCAAAAATAAGTCGGTAATTATTGATTTACTTAATATATTTAGGCCAATTTTTATTACGCAGCATAAAATGTTGAAGGCATGTCGGTATACAAAAAAGAGTAGCGTTCGATCGTATCGATAAGATCTTGTTGATGCACTTTTTTTGCCCTTGGTTAGAATTTCTAGATCTTGGATAGAATTTGTCTACGACTTATTTTCATTTTGTAAATTAAACGTTTAATAAGATTAATAAAATGTTTCTTAAACTATAGTAATTAGACTTGCATTACGGAATACCAAATATCTACGTTCTATTGGGTCGATTATTTACCGAATAATTGATGAAAAAGAAATATTTATGTTATATTAATGTGCGATCATGATACAAAATTGTCTGTGTACTAGAACTAGTCTGTGTACTTTGTGACGTATTTTAATCAATCAAATCAATGAGTTATTTGTATTTAACCACTTGCTGAAAGCTTCGACATGCTAACTCAAGTCATGCAACTCAAGTTTTAGTCAAGTTATGTGAGTTTCAACTCGAATTATGTTTTTCTCGACTTGGCACATCTCTACAAAACACGCACATTTGGTGAATACTTTTGCGGAATATTTAGCTAAGACGCGTACAGAATATTCAGCATTCGGTGTAGTCGAATATTCTATTCGTTGCAAGTCTATTAATAATATATCTACTGAGGTTAAGCTCTTGTTATGATTGTCCATATACGGAATCACTTTTTTAAAGATTGTATGTTTGCTGATATGCTTACAGAGTTTTCAAAAATTGTATAATTCATGTAAATCGATTGTGATATGCGCATTAAATTTCAAGCTGCTAATAATAGTCCACCAAAATCCTTATCAACTTAAATAGGTATAGTTTAAAATTTTCTGGAAAAAGACCCTTTCCGCCTTAACTCGGCTTAGCTTAGCAAAGTCAACGGTCTTCTTAGTATCTTGTTCACATTTCAAACGAGATTTTGCAAGCGATTCAAGTTTCGCCGAAGTACTCATACGAAGACATTTTTAGAATACTATTTTGATATCTTGTAAATAGACATACAAACTTAGTTAATGGCAGATATTTGACAACCACTAACAATTTCATCAATTGTATGGACTATACATATAACTATAACTTGACAACATCTGAATCAGAAATGATGAAATTAAAAGTTGCGAACTTATGAACTAAATGGACCAGCTTAACATATCTGTATTTTTCTCTTATAGGTCTATTTTATTTGTTTAATTCGTCAATATTCAAGGGATGAGCAGAACAATATATGTACTATAGGTCATGTATGCGCCTACGTACGTAACGTACGCCAAATTGTAGGTAGTTTCTTATTGACTGTTTACCACCTGATTTTTTACCATCATTTCAGCCCTTAAATGTTCAATAATTGGTGGTCAATAAAACGTATACGTGTCAAAGTTTAATCAATTATGAATTGCGCATTCCGGGTATAGTCTGAGGGTGGCCAGAACCCCCGCCTCCCCCCCC
>DWNE01001335.1:0-22479 GCA_018249875.1 Cecropterus toxeus | reverse complement strand
GGGTAGTAATTGGATCATTATACATTGTCCAAAGCAAGTTTCAACTTGAAGCAACTCTGAACGGCGGTCCATACTTTGATGGGCATTCTCCTTTAACCATCATTCTTTTATTTATTCAACCACAGAATACAACGTACTTTTTCGATTACATTTTAAGGTTTGTTAAATTATATTTGGTTACATATCCAGTTTCAACTTAGTTCTTGGTCATGGATAAGAAATTAACAAGGTATCTGTGAACAACTCCAAGTAGGAATCCTCACATGACAGACGTTATAATGTCAGTCACACGACGTTTTATCTCACAAACTTTTGCCAGAAACATCATATTTTGTACATATAAGCACTATCTATGTATAACGCAGTGTTATTTCATTCATACATACAGTAGAAAATGTTAAATATAAGACATCCCCTGTCTCGACTGTACATGCGTTCCTGACTTTTATTTCGATTTAAATACAACATTTATACGAGGAGACATGAGTACAATATGTTTTCGGAATGTAATACAGGTCATGGCAACGTTTATAAAATCGCAACAGTGTACTATTAGAGACGGCGAGGTCTACAGTCGGAATGTTAAGCCCTCTGAAATGCGCAATAAAGCGACATGTGCACCGCCGCAACAAACCGTCTGCAGACAGTCGGCACCAGGCTTGCTCTACGAAATTCGCATATTAAATCCTATATTTCAAACCGACCGAACACATAATGCTCACTTCGCATAAACCCCGGGGACCGTTTCACAAGAAAGGATAAAATGTTTTCATAAAGGATTAGATAAACGTTAATTTCCCATACGAGCGGCCCCACTAACTAACCGTATACCGAAAGTTAAGTAATCCACAAACGCTCCCTTTAATTGGTTTACCACAGACCTCTATTAACGAAATAAGATGGGAAATCAGAGTATTAGCATAACAGTGAATTCAATTAGGGTTCACAAAGAGGATTACAACTTTAACAATGAACGGAAAGTTAAAGCGGAGGCCCAATGAACTAGCGTGGAACAATCAAAATTTTAATAAGTACGATTATCAAGTTAAAATTAAATTCGTATTCGGCTCAGATAAGTTGAATTAATTTGACATTACACTACAAAGGATAACTGATAAATTATTTAAGTATTTATACTCTACACAAACTTTCAGACCTTTAAGCTGAACCAACAAGAAATTTAAATTGGATATTTGGAATTACTCAATCCACCAAAACTATTCAATGCTATCTACATAAAACAAAATTAAAATCACTGAGTTACAATATATTAAATAGCTTGACAGCTGATCGTGCAAACACGCCTCCATAACAGTTATTATAAGCAATAAAACTAACGCCGTGTACCACGGAAATTATATTAGATACCTAGGCTGGTATCGCCCGAAGGACTTTGCTCCGGATTTGTGTAAGTTGCAAGCCCTGTTATCGCAACGTGCTAATAAGATAATAATAAAATTGTCAGTCGACGAATAAAATCACAGGTTTAGAACTTGTTAAGCGTGACACTGATAAAATAATGGGCAAGCAAGAACTCGTTCATTTTACATATTAATTAAATTTTCCTACCTCTGTCAGTCTTGACTGTATAAACAGCTGTCTACAGTAGATTTTTCGATACATTATTTTAACTACAAGATCTTTAATCTGATGTCAATGCATTCTCCTAGTCTATTGATCGGTTAACGTATAGTGCCATCCATAAACATTTGATGCATTTATAATACTTAAAAAACAGTCCATTTCCACTAGTATAGACACTAATTGCAGCTAGCTGTAGTGGTCTTGGTGATGCACTATCGTATCTAAACACTTGTCAATTAGAAGCATAAAGTACCGCCCCGAAGCTGCATCGCACCACATAAATCTCTTCGCTGGTCGTTTACAACGGCCAACCGTACCCCGACCGATCGCGATGGACTACTTACTTCCAAGACTGTTTCCCTCACTAACAACTGTCTCTACGAGCAATACAAAGATTGCTGGGAACAATACCGATAAATTACTCAAGCTCGGAAGGTACTGTACACACAAGATAACGATCTCTAATTTACGTCGAACAAAACAGACAAGAGTTGGCGATTTGCCACCGTGTTGTGTACGGATCGGGCTGTTTAAGGATCGACGAACGCAAATTGTGCTGGAATTAACACCGCAACCATTTAGGCAGTAAGCTCAGTGACGTCAACGTGCTGGAGTGAAAGCTGCAAGACACGAACAATGCGTGTCGCTTGCGCAACCCGTACGATCGCAGGGAACAATGGCGGGTTAATAGAGCCATTCGTCGGCTCATCGCTTATTCATCCACGCCCCCAACGCCTCTGCAACCAACGCCACCATCGCGATTGATGTCCTCGTAACTCTTACTGATACTAGGTTGATATTATTGCTAAACTAAAATACCCCATTCACTGCGCCTAAACTCATTAAGATTCTTCAATGCAATATGCCATGGAATTACTTTTGAGGATAAGAGGCTTCTAATATTATCATTAAAGCTACTACATTATTTGCAATTACTAGCTAAGTAAGTGCTTATCTTAAATACATCTTTACTCCGCATAGATTCCATTCCATTCATGGATATTCTGGAGCATATTTCGTTTTCCTTATCTTGTACGAAATTGCAAGTCACAAGAACAAATTCCGCAGGAAGTCCAGACTATTACTAAGATAGATACTAGGCTCAGATAGCGATCGGTAAGCGCTAAGCGGCCGAGTCGGGCGGTATTCCAGCAGCCGCTTGGATATTTTATTCATAGAGCGCGTGATAAATGAGGGAAGGCTCAGCTGTATTACATTCATTATTGCCTCGCGCCACGCATGGTGTTATCAAAAACTTGTTGCCGCCGCCAGTTCGCCATAAAACTATCGTTTGGTCCCGGACACCACCTCGAGACTAGCTTCGGTTGCCATTTGTCGTTAGTAAATAGCAACATAACTTATAATTCACGCCGATCGCGGCTTTGTTACATGCCTTTGATATATGACAGTATAAAGAAGTAGCCAGCGAATTGCGGTGTATAATATTACTGAAGAGATTCAAAGGCTTTATTGAAGCCCTGAACATTCCATTTGTAGTAACTTGTGTCAATAAAGACTGAAATCCGCAATGGCAGCATTTCCATACGCCTTTTGCATGTTCTCTATATGTGGGCGAAAAACATATAGGCATAAAAACAGCCATTTTGGATTATACTCTTTATTGAAAGTATTTATACATAGTAGTTTAATTAAAAGTGCGATATTATAATTAAGTTTTGATAGTAAGTATAGTATATAACACTTATTAAAATCATATATGTAGAAGTAATAACGCGCACATATTTCATAAAACTGCATCTAATCATTGCTTATACATTGTTTACTTTATCGCTAATCGAACCGGAACTTTCTGTTGATAAATGTATAATGCGGATCGATAAAATTTATAAGTAACTTTATAAAAATATCTTTCTATAATTATATCGCCGTCGCTTTTAAAACCGTTTTTCATATGTCTTCTTTTCCTTTTATTTTATATGTGCTTTTTATTTTATTATCTTTAATTTATTATTGTATGCATGTATTCAATCTTTAAACTATTATTTGCCCCCTACCTATATTTGTTTCATCCCTACTTTAACTCCACACCGTAAGGTTGTCTGGAAGAAATTTTAATTAAGAATTTAAAATTGTATTTTCTATTGTTGTTTTTTTTTGTTTTGTTGGGTACAATAAAATGTATTATTATTACAATGCTACAGAAAGTAAAAATTTAAAACGCATTTTTGCATATTGGGATAAAATGAATTCAATGTCTTTAACATAGATTACTAAAACGCTAATATTGTTAGGTAGAAAAAGATTCTGGTGGGGCGATGCACGACACATTCGAAGAAGATGAATTATCAAACGGTATTTGCGCAGTTTGGCTCACGACGTTGTACTTACGCGCGCGCTGGCGCTCCGCCCCGACGGTGCTCAACGGCTCCCGACCGTTCTATGATGGAGACGCATCATCACGTACAGTGCGCATGATTAGAATAAACGATGAGATGCGATACGCTCGTCTGGATAATTGGGATGCAGAGGTAAATAAAGTTCAATCACGTATAATGATTTATTTAAGTAAAAAGCTTTAACAATTGTTTTTGTCTAATAATTAAATGTGTTCATTTGCGAAGGAACACATATTGCAAAGTCATTATCTGTAATACTATTAGTATCATCTCTACATATTTTATGTTAAACGATCTTTGTTGCATTTATTTAACAGTTCTACATAATCAAAACTTAATTTATAAGTATCTACTATCTACTATTAATTTATTTGTATGCACCTACAGATAAAACAACTTATAAAGCATTTTATATGTTAACTAAAGCTGTGATAGTGAGATATCAAAATCACTGTATCTATATTGTGTCAAAATGAAGAACATTCAATGGTGAAATATCATATTATATTATAATTATCTTGACTTTCCTAAATCTAAATATTCTTAATTAATAATGTCTCTCTTATCTTCTCGTAATCCTGAATTTAAAAATCTAAAAAAATGTATCGGAAAGTAACATATTTTACCTTCAAAGTGATACAAGAAATACTGTTTGACGTAACACGTCAGGGGAATACCTAGGTGTTATTGCCATCAAAAGTTATATAATTGTCATTACAACATTCGTCTTAATTTTTGCGACTTAACAACACAATATAATGGGTAGGTCAGTGTTGTAAAACTTAGACAAAACATACATTACAAAAAAATCTGAACATAATAGTGTACCTATCTATAAAAATATAGATTAAGGTACATTTATTAAACATACAGCACAATTGTATATTATGGAATATGAGTAGTATTTTGAGGCAATGTGTTCACAAATTAATCGTCTACAGGGATATAACAGCCGAGTAGAACAATGTAAACTATAAGTGAAATGACAAATATAAAGCTATTCAATATATTAGCGAATTTAATCCAGTCCGATGGGTCGCGCGATCTTTCGCCGTCAATAGGAGAATCATCCGTTAGTGTTTTACCCTCGGTAATATCGCTTGGATCGAATTCTGTGAAAACAACGTATTTGCCGGGACCGCTGCTAATTAATCTATTCACTGTGGTCAGCCACCCAGGAGGTGGCATCGCTCGTCGCCGTAAAGCCATCAACATTAGTGTTACCAAAATCGCTACCAACGTCACAATCATGGAGTCACGCACGAATAAAAGTATTATTGGTGTATCTGAGCTATGTTTAGGAATATCGTTTCCTATCTCAGTTAAAAATAAGAAATGACCAAAAAGGCTGAAGCAAGCCATTATAAGTCTGGTGTTATCTTTAATATCCAGCAATAAAGATGTAAGTGTCAGCATAACAATTACGATAGACGGGATGACGACGACGGCTGCCGGGCCTGCTGCTTCTCTTTTTAACATGAAAGTGTATTTGAGCATCGGATACGACGTGTTAGAGCTGTAGGAACCCGGTAAACGGTCTTTTACTACCTTCAACAAATTCCAGCCGGGCCCATTCTGGTAATCGTCTAACACGACAGCCTTATTCTTGTAGAATGTAAAATTAATTTGCTCACCCGTGTGCATCCATGCTCCAAAATACATCGTGCAATTTTGCGAATCGTACGGCCATCGTCGCAGTGAGGTCCTACAAATTCCAGAGTGTGCTACATGAGGTACACAAGTAACAGTTCCATCGCTAGCTACCAAACAAGTCGTATATATAGAATCCGATTGGTATTGGGAAACATCTGCATTGAACAGCGCCATTCTCGGCGTCCATATCTCATGGCTCTCCATTTGAGTCTCTTTAATATCGCCATAATCTGAAGGTTTCCATGTTAGAAATTCATCTTTCCAAGTCAACGCTACCCAACTGTGAACATTGAAAGTTTCTTCTAGCGAATCAAAACTGATATATTTCAGTGCAAATCGAACTTTAACAGTTACCGCACTCTTGTGGTCTTTCACTGGACGAAAATCCGAGTGGTAAGCGCAAAGTAAATCTTCGTGCAATCTACCTTCATCGTGGGTTGCACTTTGTCGGTCGGGGGGACAGCCAGAGGCAAAAAGGAGATTACACAGAACTATTAAAACTACGGTTAGACCGTTCAGCGTCATTGTTGCGGACTGAATAACCTATTCGTAATAGCTGCAATGGTTGTATAATACATTCAAACAATCCGCCCCCACGATAAGGTCCAAGCACCATATGGAACAGCTATCAACAATAGATATTTAATATGTTTCTGATATCAATTAAAATAATATTTTACGTTAACAAAGAATAGAACAGAGATATATTTGTATTGTAATACATAACTACATGTCTATTTAATTATTTAAATAACGAATGTAAGATAAAGAGTGCCGATGTTTTTTGCTCTTCTATAAACTAGGTATATCATGAAAAATTAAAAAATCTGACATTAACAGTGTTTGTATATATTTTAACTTACATACTTGTCATTTATAAATCAAACAATTTGTTTTGTTGTTTTTTTTTATTATTTCAGGCGATAGAAATTCGATATGCAATATCGGATCTCACTCTTCTGTTACTGATTCCACGCGGGCGATCACTGAAAAACTTAGCTTATACGGTTTTCAAAGAAAATCTTCAATCGGTCTACAAGAGGATGTACTCGAAGCGCGTAGCAGTAACATTACCAATTTATACATTAAGAATGACGCTATTACTTCCAGGAAAACTTGAAATGGTATGTATCTAATCTTATATAGGTAGACATATATAGGTACAGCCACAGAATAATTTATTTAAGCTTGGATATCCTAAAGATAATTTTCTTAAAAAGGTTGGAAAGTAGTCATAGTCCTCGAGTCGTAGTCTAGACATATGACTTAAGATTTGGGTTTGATTACATATTGTTGAAATATTCCGCCTCCGTAAAGTTCACGGATGGACTTTAGTAGGTAGGTACATCATTTAGGATTGTCAGGCTGTGCTTAGGTCTTTTTGTTCCTAGAGTTTTACCGCTCTTTTGAAGTAACGCACGAAAGTAAGCACATGACTAGATTAGGGTTGGGGGCGGGGTTTGGTTATAATTAGTAAAAAAATCGGATTTACTTAAATAACTTGATAAATTTCATTTCCATGACAAAACATTTGCTAAGTGTCACCTATGGGCCAAACAGTAAACAATATACGTACATTTTACTATTAACACAAATTTTCAGATGGGAATAACAGGACTAACACAATCGAAAAGTGACACTAGTTGTAATAAGTTAAAGCTATCTCACGCAGTTCAGCGGATCATGTTCTGGGCGGAAGCGGGGCGTAATGCTTTTAAAGACGATGGTAATTTTATATTTTCAATTACACCTACATACTATCAGTCCTAATATTAAATGGCTTTATATAATATCGCTTATGGATAGAATGTATCCCAGGTAGAATTAGGAATTTGCAACTGAAAGGTCAGTCTAAGATGCATCGGTACCCCTGACAACTAAATTGCAACGCCTTCTAAAAGTGTCCCTCTAGCACATCCTTGAAACCAAAAACGTAGGGCTTAATATTTTTATTAGGCTGAAACCGATGACTTGAATGTTCTGTGCTGGAAATACGAAAGGCTGTATGACCTTCAATTATGGATTTATAATCTCACGGTAATTTACTGTAGAAATTAAAATTGGCAAAGGAGCATGCAATAGGGTCACAGGAAACAAAATTAAATTCTAACTAAAATCTATCATGAATAATTCATGACAGACAATAATACAATTATTGTAACAATATAACAGTACAATTATTGTATTGTTACATTGCGATATTAGTGTCTTACAACTTTCAAAAAAACAACCATACCTAGGTTGGTTTTTTTATCAGATTAAAGTAACAAACGAGCATACAGTCCATCTGACGATTAGTGGTGATTGCCGCTGAGGTTCTATCTGAAGTAGATCACATATGCGTTGCTACTCCCGAGGACCAGTGGCGTAGCGAGGAGTGGGGCAGAGGGGCGGTCCGCCCCGGGCGGCACATTTAGAGGGGCGGCGAAAACAGATTTGGGGGGCGGCAAAACAGATTTGGCAACCTTGTTTTGTCATCAAGTTAGATATTGTCGTTTTTTTTTTGGTCGTCAAGTTAGTCTTTGTCTTTTTTGTTTTCCATTTAGTTGACAAGTTAGATATTATCGTTTTTTTTTTGTCGTCAAAATTTGTATAATGTGTGACGAGTTCAAATTTCCGCCCCGGGCGGCGCAAGCCCACGCTACGCCACTGCCGAGGACTGACATGGTTGCCTCATATGTAAGCCTGAAACCACACCCTTCCGCTTCACGCTAGAAATAGGTGAGGCGGTGGCACCTCGCTAGTCGAACTACATTGATTCTACAATGTTGGTTCATTTTAAATACTTAAATTGTACACTATCTGCTTATTATATCGATATAAAAAACTTTTGTACACACCTATCTCTGTAATGTTTCTTTTTATTAACAACTAGCTTTTTACGGAAAATACGCCCGAATCGTTGACGTTTAACACGATAACGATTATTCCATATATATGATAATTGAGATCATAAACTATGGAGTTAAACTATTGGTGCGTCAAAATTCAGCGAAATGCGACCAGTATTTTTTGCGAGAACGAGTAAGAAACGTACATACACCACAGACTTTCTTCTTTATAATACTAAGTAAGAAGTAGGTAAAATTTAAAGATTGACCGGTAGATATCGCTATGTTAGTGATAATTGTATCTTAGCGCCTATTTTACTTTAAATTATGTATCTGTTATTTTTCATTCATTTCAGTGTAAAATAAATAATTTTTGAATTCTATTGTGTTATATCGGGCATTTTTAAGATGGTGTTCACATGCAAAGAGAATACAATCACTACCGTTTAATCAGGCAGTTGACCAACGATAAAAAAATACACACACATACACCATATTATTAGTATTTGTTTTTGCTAGAGTTACAGTTACATATTTGTTACAGGAATTGAATGGGACGAAGCGCCAGAACTCGAAATAGTTGTAGACCGTCCTTACGTATTTTTTGTACGTTGGCGTAACTTGACTCTTCTGAATGGAAATTTTGTCCTCTAATTCAGCGGTCTCAACCTTTTGACAATACGAGACAAAGCGGACAAAAAAGTCGACAAGAATGAATTCTCTTTAAAATTTAATTCATATCTTGTGAAAATTTTGATTTAATGCATCAATTTTGTAGGAAACGTGGGCAGAAAATTAGGCATTATTCAATGTCGATTAATAGTATTTTATAGATTAAAATACATCGGACCGCTAGAAAGAGCTGCATGCGGCACGGAGGGTCGCATGCCGAGGGTTGCTCCTTAAGATGAACTTATTACAAAATAATATACAAATGGTAATTGTTTTACTAAAATGTATTAATATGAAAATATTTCAAACAACGTAAAATGTAGCTTTTTGAATGTAGTTTCTTCAAACTATTTCCGGGAAAAGACCGAAATAATAACACGTATATTGAATTTAATCATTTATTCATCATTTACAATCAGACAAGACAAAGTATAGATGCCGACAAGTTTGACAGCCATCTACTAGATCGTTATTACCGATTTCCATGCTATTATAAACAAACTATTATTTACATTGACGGAAAATTATCATTTAATTGAAATCTTAACAAACTGTCGATATTTTTGTTTGTAAACAAATCTAAACAGGTTTTAATATCAATGTAATTAAAAATTTATGAATCAACTAGTTTACTAAAGTAATTTTGTATATGGTCTCCGTTCTACGTGGTAATAAAAACAGCATTTAGCATAACGATAATTTTGCGATTTTAATGATATAATATTAAGTCAACCCTTCAAAAGTGCAGGGATCTGCAGTGTTCATGGAAATTCATTCAATTTAACTCGAAAGCAACGAAACGATTGCTCGAGCATCATACTAAATTTTGAGCGAATTTGAGCATTTTTCGCTACAATTTGCAGCTAATTTTCAGTTCTTAAGATCAAGTATGAGTAGGATTGTTCCAGTCCAAATCACGGCAACCGCAGATTTTAAAGTGGAATAGGTTTTACTTCCAGCAACCTTGTGCTCAAAAAGATGTACAGTCAAAGCTCCTTATTCACGGTTTCCGCATTCGGGAGCAAAAGAAATTGTGACCACTTTTATTCGCGGCTGTAATCGGTATAAGTAAACAAATTGGGCGCCCTGTTAGCGCGTCAGCTTATTTTAATACTGCTTGATTTGGGCGTATAAGATACGCGAATAAGGTGATTTTACTGTATATTGTATTTTTTTTTTATTTTATAATATTTGTAGACTATACGTGAACATGCCATTAGTAGGCAAGTGAAAATAGATAAACGATCTAGTGTTGGGCCAAACAGTAAAGTATTTACGAAACTGCCATCAAAGTTAAAACTAAATTACCTAATAACAAGTGTTCATTAGATATACATAGCTTATTTAAAACATTATGTTACATTGAATATTATATGGAAAAGTGACAATAACGTCCTAACTACATAGGAGTGTCAAGTTAGAATCCTCACAGTGAAATTTAATCAAAAATATCAAATTTAGCTGCTATTAAATTTTAGAATTGACGCATTTGAGTATGGCATTAAATTTACTTTCGTCGAATGCTCACAATTTTTTATCACATTTTGAATATATACTATAATATTAGTATACCTACTTAGTTTTTGTGGGTGTCAAAGAAATCTGAGACAAAGACGATTGTAGTATAAATTACATACTTAATCTTCTACCTACTTCCCCAGTGAAGATTTTAGTTTGTCACTCTTACTTAAATGGAATAATAATCTTATAAGCCTTATACAATTAAAGCGATTTACTACAAAATAGCGAAACGCATCAAAGCACACTAACACAAGACGATGACTAACTCCAAACAAAATCGTCTTGCTTGATAACGTTTCACTATAAAAACGTAACATCAATTAAGCGCCTTCGCATTGGTTTTTGTCCAGCGTATAAGAGTTGGAAGTATAAGTACGCTACGGAAACGTTGCGTTAAGGTGTAAACATACATAAACGCCACGCTACGCCACGAGACGCGGCGCATGTGGATACTTAACAGTACCATATTACTAATATGGTCTGATGTAAATACACAACACGCTACGTGACATGTTCTCCCACGCCACAACATCCAGTCGATCCAGATCGGCGTGTTGCCGGCAGTGTGGGTAAACACGCCATCTGACGCATCTCATACAGTGTGTTTCTAGGCAAAATCTAGCGAAACACGTCAATGCTTTCAGAACTTTCTTGTAATTAATACATTGTATGCTAAATCCATGCCGACGTCTCCACTATCCCGTCTTTTACAAGCTTATGACATTAGCAACGCGCGTTGTGGCGTTGCGCGGTAAGTTTAAGTTGCGTTTAAGTAGGTAGTATGTTTCCATCTTTAACGTGTCTTACCACGAAACATTCGTTGAGTGTCATTCGTTCGCCGCTGCATGCTTCAACATTGAGCGATAAAAATGCATATAAGATTTAATAAAGCAATTCCGTTGATAATTGTAGCTAAATTACTGAAAATTTTTCAAAATATAAAATGAAGTTTCAAGCGAATGTTTCTTCGGCTTAGTTCCTCGATGGCAACGTTCACCCATTATTGGGATACAAACAAACATGGCGTTGTTTACATTCAAATAGGTGATATTAAAGTATCAGTTTAGTAATTACTTATGAAACTGTCAATCAAATACTTGTTGTCGTGTACAAAATATAACTATTAGTTAATAAATGAAGTTATAACGGCGTGGTGACACGTGTAAACCCACATAAGCGTATCTATATTATATCACGATCACAGGAAATCACCCTAATAATGATTAGCAAACGAATTAAACGACATTTATGCATTCAATCCTAAGACCTATTGGAAAAATAATTAGTCGCCGAAATAAAAATGTACATATTTAGTACTGACTATCCATAGCTATGCATTCGATCCTAAGACCGAATAACAAATAGAATCAGCTGCAAATATAAAATCGCCTTTAGAACTGATTATCCGTAGCTACGAACGTACACAATGATACCGATCAGCTATGCGTGTACGTACTGTACGTCGTACGTTGCATACGCTAAACAAACGCCAAAACGAAGGCGCACAAAAGACCGACACGCATAAAAGCGTCGCGGGACCATACTGCTGACATCGACGACGCCCATCGCTACGCGGAATCTCGCGTTGGGAATCGCAACCCTATTCCGGCGTTCGCTTGAAAAATAATTAAATCTACTACACTTTACTGATTGACCAAGTGATATCCTGGTCTTGCGGGCCGTTCATTAATCACGTGTGCCTCGAAAGCGACGGGACGGGGTTCGGCAAAAATCAAGAAATATCACAAGGGAGGAGGGGATGTAGCAAGATATCACGTGTATTTATTTTTTCGTCAAGCGCTTGATTTCTTAATGTCTAAGACATCGAGTCTCAGACAACATACATTAAATATGTTTATTAGATGTTTATATTTGTAAAATATATGTTATCCGCATGATAACACCGTTCCTTTATTATTATTATACCACTCAAACACAAACTACAAACTTTACGTGTCATTTTTGTCATGGTCCTTATTTGTAGAATAAAATTAGATTATACTTTAAGATGTATTTGAAGATAATATTCTATAAAAATTAAGATCCTTTGTAGGTAAAATACACGTGATTTTAGATAGGGGAGGGCTTGTGTTAAACCTTACCACGTATTACCAAGGTGTGTTAAAAATATGCTAAAAAACATCACGTGATTAATGGACGGTCCCTTGGTGGCTTTCCAACGCACTGTCACAGTTTCTCCGCTAAGCTGAAGTTTCAGCACCGCGCCGCTTTTATGGATGTCGGATAAGAATCACACATTAAAAGTAATAAATCCTAGCCGCGCTGAGAATTATTTATAAATATCTAAACTTAAAACGCTTCGCTACCTATTTGCAATCCACAAATGATCTCCGAACAGCTGCATATTGTTTTCGATGTGTGATACGCATACGTAAGGAATAAAGGTTACGAAATAATGTTTACCTTAATACTATTATATTAAAGTCAAATAACATCACGTAGATACCTAATAACAATATTTCAATGTAATAATTAGTGTTGCTTCATTGTATAGAATGGTAAGTTTATTCTTTGTATATCTTAAATTATACGAATTTGCAATTTTAACCTTCCTACATTATACATAGGCCTATAATATCTTAAGGCAAGGCTGGGCGCAATTAACATGCATAAGTCTTAATTAAGAAGTTCAAAAGTATTTCATTTCCTCTATTTTTGTTTTAATAAGGGTGAAATTGATAGTATGTTGCCTCATCCCCAAGAAATGTAGTATCAGGGCACAATAGGATGATAATGATGCTTTAAGTCTAATTACGACTCGAACAATCAATAATTTCATTGAATGTATGAAATATTTAAGTCTAATACATGACATTCATATATATTTTTTACATATTTGGAAAACAACAATTTTGAGCATTAATTTTTAATGGAGCAGTTATAGTTTCGATTTTGTTATTAATTTTTAAAAGATGCGATAATCTCGAATGTAACAAAATGCCGAAAGAGAACAGGTACAGAATAAAATTTTAAGCTGCATACGAAAGGTATAGTAATACTTATATATCAAATACACACCATAACCGTATTTTATCCTACGGTTTGGATAGTCATTTACGGTAATAGCAGGGGCAACCCATAAAAATTGTGATATCTTTTCAGAAAAAAAGATAAGAAAAACATATTAGCTGATTTGTCTCATGTTTTCAGAGCTGAATTAGACGTAATTATTATTTACTTGGGTATCTCTTTTATCATAAATAAAATATGTAATACAAAATGAACTGTAAGGGGCATTAAAAAAAATGAACTTTAAAAAATAAAACTAAGTATTTTGCAATGAAGTTCATTAAATACTATAGCAATATCCCGTATGTCATTATTATTGGGACGCCTTACCCTCCGGGTCTCTCAATGCTACGGTTAAGTCAATATAAGGGCAAGGTTGGGCGTCGAGGGTTACCCTCTTTCCCCGGAAAATTCTCAAGTAGATCGAATACCTCCCAGATCCTTTACATTTAATCATAATAATACAATGTTAATTTAAACATTGTAATATAATATATAAATATAAAAGATATTTACCATCCCCACTATTTAGTGGGTGGTTCAGGTTTGTATACAGCTTGCTATATTAAATTAATAAATATGAAAAATAAAATAATATTGAATAAAATTATTGTTACAGTGCAAAATAAATATTAACAAAATAATATAGCAAAACTATTTTAGGGTACATATAAAAAAAAACTTAATTAAGGCTTACATCTGTAAGGTGCATGTTGGTGGTAATAAGAAGTCAGTTCCCCATTTCTCTTACAAATTATGATATACTAGTTGTAAATACTTCATGTGTATTTTGGAATACTGCTCCCTGCAAATAAGAAAAAAATATATATTGCAGAATGTATGTAACGAGTTTCTTTTCCCTACAGTAATTATTAAGGCAATTCAATAATAGATAAATGATTCAGTATGCAGATATTTATTTAAATTAAATATAAGGTGTAATTACATTTTAATATCCCTGATGATCTTGTCATTATAAATACTCGTTGACTAGTTTCATACAGTGAACAAACGTGTGATAAAAAGCGCACAGTAACCCAGATTGACTTACTGTGCAAACTAGAGTGTTTTCGCACTGGACTTTTTCCAGCGTAGACGTCCGTCTAACATACATCATAAATTGTCATACATAGTGCAGCACTACTAACAAAAAGTGTTGTAAAGAGTTATATACGCCGTACGATAGATCTGTATCGAAGCTTACCATACAAGCGGAATTATGTGTAGTCCAGTCATTATGTTGGAAACAACGGCTTAGAAATGCGAGAAAACAAAACGGCAAAATTTTGAATATTTCACGGAGAGGGCAAAGATAGCGGAAAATTCACAAAGGAGATCTTGGCTTACAATTCGAAAATAGGCTTTTCCCACATAATATCCAAAATTTGGCCTTCTTTGTTTCCATGCATTTCCAAATATATAATGTCTTCAAATATATATGAAGCATTTTTGCAGCGTCTACGTTGCGTTCGAATTCGACGTACGCCCACGCTGGACAAACGCTAGTGCGAAGTCGCACTTATTAATTGCTTGAATTAAACAATTTTGGCAATGATGACAGTAACCAAAACTAGATAATTCAAGGTGAATGTTTTATTTGAGACTTACAAATCCATGAATTGTTCATGTAGATACTAATGGCTAAATATTAGCTAGAATTAGCGAATTCCTAAAATTAATATACATAATGATTTATTGTATCTGTCGCTAGAAACACGGTTACTATATAACTATAATTTACGATATAATGCTAACACTAAGAATGAATTTTCGTAACAACAATCATGGATGGGTGAAATACTTATAGGCAATAACTTTCACCGGCGTAATCGTTATCAAGGCGTAACAGACACATTAAACCATTTTGAATAATGATTAATCAGTGTTTATAATCAAGTGTAAACATTTTAATATTACGATTAAACATTTCATAATTTTGAAGACAAAACATTCCAATAGACACTTTAACGATCATAGCAATTTAATTTTATATTTAAACAACAAGAGTGTTAAGAAGTTTTAAATTGTGATTATAATTTTAAATTTCATCAATGGCGTTTAGTGACGATTAAACGTTCATAAACAATGAGTAACTTGTGTAAAGTTTCATTTGGACAAAAAAGAATCGTCTTCAACATCATCCCAATCTTAACAATATTACATATTACTATACAAAAAAATATTAGAATAAAGCAAGTTCAATTAGTCATTCCCTTTTCATTAGAGAACCCACTTTAACAACTGTTACATTTTCGTAGAAAAATTAGTAACTGACTACACGTCTCCCTAAAATAAAAAATAAAAACGTAAAAAATACTTGGAAATACAGGAGCAGAAGTAATAAAAATACTGAAGAATTATACATGGGCAAATCATAAATATAATTTATCATGTCATTAACCACATAATGACATTGCGTGTTATTAAATCATCTTTAAGGGCCAAGAAACACGAGACTCAGAGCTGTAGCTACATTCCATTACACACTTACAAAATGAATATGTATACAAAATAATATAAAAAAACGTCCGATTTTTTTAAACTAAATCATCTGCACAATTTTGTTCCGAGATTAACACTTACATTGACAAGAGAACACTTCCTGCCATTACTTTTGGTTTGGTTACTCCTAATGGTAAACTTTGTATACAAGATTCGGTAGCCGTCTACTATGTCGTAAATTAGGATGTCAGGAATTAATTACAAATTCGGTATACAATTGTTCAGGAGACAGTAATTCACAGCGCCTGCGTTTTTTTAAATCAAATTACGGGAAGAACAGCTACTACAGACAATTGTCCAAAGACTAATATTATTAAACATAAGACTATTAACCACACGGCTAAAAATGTACAATGATTGACAGCAGCAAAGTCCTGAAACGATTTCTTGGTCCTTACTGTACTCTATCTTATTAATTTAAAATTCAACAATCAACGCAACAAAAGTTCAACAGCTAGCTTTCTAGTCAGCCTGCCTACACAAAATTGATATTTCTTACAATCTTAACAATTATGTCATAAGTTTATATTGGTCAATATCAAATCACTTGATCCACAGAAATTATTGTTAAAGATTAAAAACTTAACATTATATTTCATAAGTAGGCTATTTATACCGTTGTTTTTATAGGCACACCTTTCTAAACATTCAAGTTACTAAGAAGAACCTAGTAAAATTGAATAAAATAAATAATAATAATTCTAGTAATCTTAATTGATGCAAGGCGCAAATTATAGTTTTCCTGTCTAAAAGGCTATAATGCCATTTTAATTTCTAATATAATAAATAATCTGTACACTGAAGAGATTTACAATATTAACATTTGTTAAAAATGCAGAGAAAAAATTTAAAAAACTGATGAACCCATTTAATTTCAATTTTTAAAACCCAACTGACATAACAAGAGGAATGTTCAACATTTACACTAAATACTAACAAATATATATAAGAAAGTCTGGGATCAAGTTAGTAATAAGCTACCACATATAAGGTAAAATCAACACATTCTTAACAGAGCTTTTTCTGAGTTGCAATTTTGGCAAATAAATTATACTTGGTGTAAAATAATATATATATATATATAGATACACTTATTACAATAACACACTCACTATCTATAGTCAACAACTCAAGCCACTGAGGGGACTCCCTAATTAAACACAATGATGTCACATCCAAACTATTTCCTTACAATGTATGTAACTCTAAGTAAACACTTTGTCATGTAATCTTTATGCCCATGGCCCATCCTATTAATAAATACAATGACTACCATACTGTCCTGCTAGCCTTACAGTGAATGATAAGGATAGAACTTGTAATGTTGTTTGTTATGTGGTGATGTAAGAATTAGTTTTTTTAAAATTTCCAATTCAAACTATAAAGAAATATTGACTATATAGTATGTATGCAATATATCCAAAACAGGCATTTTTTTGTATACTATATATGCAGTCCACCAGTAAGAAGTCACTGTCACCTATGGACCTGAGTTAGCAAATTCCTATAGAACAGGGATTGCATGTGAAGTCAATTATAGATGCGTTGCTACTCCCGAGGATTAAGATTGGTTCATATAAAAGTGATCTGGCAATTGCACCATTCCACCAAAACGCATGAATTGCTTCACACTAGAAATAGGTGTGTAATTCCTAGCAAGTCAATTATGTAGCATGATTGATCAAGGACCTTCCATTTAATAGGTGCCTTGGAACAGACCAGAATCGTCTTATTGTCATGTTACGTCATGAGTATTGCATTATAGATTACTGGGAATGTTTTCCCAATAGTGGGATATAAGGCAAGTTGATGTTATATGTAAGTAAGTGTGGTTGTTGGCATTAATCCATATGATAGAGATGACTGGCTAATTCAATTAATTTTTATAGCAACACTATGTCTTAAAAATAGAGTTTTACCATGAATAATGTTGCCAGTTTTAAAAATATGGACCAATTAGCATTTGATTTTATTTAAACTGTATTATGCAGCACCAATATTAACCCAAGGAACCTAAAATGAAATAAATAAACTACCACAATTATGTTGAAGTTATTGCTTTATGACCATATTTTTACATCAGTATCTTATAAATTTTAGAGTTTATAAATTACCTGATGTGGGAATGAGAAAAAATGTATAAAAGCTGCCAATTTAAATTATTATCAATTTATATAGTTAAGTTTCTTGTATCTTGAGTTATTTACCATAGACCTTTGAGCAAGGCATGCATAAACCTGTTTGACAAGAACAGCAATGTTTTTGCTTTATCTAAGAATAAATTTCATATTACATGGAACATATTTTATTATAATTGTCAATAAGTCACTAAAGATAACCAGATAATCACAGTTCTGATAACAGTTAGAAGGAATTGGACTGTTAATGATAGATATTAAGTCAATTTTATCATTCATAGTCAATAGAAACTTATAATATTCCTTATTAACCGACTTTTACATAATTGTAAGGGTGTCAAAGTAATATTAAAAGAAATGAGAGTAACTTTGAATTTCACAATAGATAATTTCATATGGTTCTTATGGCTAGGCATAGCATAAAGTATGATTCTCAACAGCAAATTAATCAATTAAAATATTATTATAATGTATCTACTTAAATAAATTTCAAAATTTACCCGGAAGAGAAGCTGCAAAATAAAACATTAAAATTACTTAAATCTAAATATTAGGTTATCTTAATGCCATAACCACATAAAGTAAAAAAAAATATGTTTGTCAACATTAAAGCCATTTATGCCCTAATAATATACCTACATATTTGGGCATCTACAATTGTATCCAGAAATAAATATACAAAATAAAAACTGTGTAACTTATGCTTAAGTATGGAATAAAAGCAAAGGGAAGCAAACTTCTTTAACAATACAATAATCAATATAGACTTTGTTATGTAATTGATGTTTTCGCTTGGAATTATGATTTTAATGTTAATGTGAAATTCCATAATTGACCCCACCTGTGTTGAGGCCAGTGTTTTCGGAAGCGCCGGGCACTGGTGGAGCAGGCATAGCGATCGGCGGCGCCTGCTCCCCGCTCGGGCGACCCTCTCCGCCGGGCTGCGAAGTCACCGCCTGGACACCATCAGAGTCGTCTCGCTCCAGCGTGTGGTAATCTCCTGATTCTTCCGGGGGACGCGGCTTGCATTTACCACAGCAGCAGTTGCAGCAGCAGCACAGACAGCAGCAAAAGTAGCAGCCGGTCAAAATGCCGCATACGATGAACAGCGCCTTACACCAAGTGCTTGTAACTACGAAATAGGCGTTGACGTTTTCTTCGCCGAATTGTTCGGCTATGTACAGCCCGAGAGATCCGTAATTGTCGTAAATGTTCCTTTTTGTGGCATCGCTTAAGATTGTGTGGGCACGGTTCACTTCCTTGAATCGTTCTGCAGCATCAGGATTATTAGGATTTTTGTCGGGATGATATTTTAACGCTAATTTCCGATAGCTTTTTTTAACGTCGTCCGCAGTTGCGGTTTTTGGAACTTGTAGGATTTGATAGAGACTGTCTCCTGCCGTCGATAATTTCCTTTTATCCATTGCAATAAATGTGGAATATTGGTCAGAACAGTAAAACGCCAACAATATACTATAATAAAACTCGTTCACTTACTCACGCACTATCATCATAGGTCTTCCCATTAAAAGTATATTATCTATGGCAACTTTAATACTGCACTGCAAACGATTGCAAAGCAAAAACTCACAGATGATAAAGATATGCAATAATTAAACAAAACTCGAATATCTATTATAATAATCTTGCATATTTAATACTTATTATCATTTTTATCACAAAATTCTTTTTTCGTCTCAAAAATCTTTTTTTTAAAGGATGAAAGATATTTAAGATTAATTATTTAATAAATTTGATCACTGTTACCACGTTATTAATAGTGTCTTAATTTTTATATTAGGTATATTATTTATTGCCAAGATATTTAAAAGATTTTTTGATGAACTAAACTTAAATATGACAATAATTTCATTTTTATATTTATGTTCTTTGCTTAAATTTTATGTGAATAAATGAAAAAATAAACAATGTCAAAATTTGCTTTGTATTGTCATGTCAGTAGAATAGAAGAAAAATTTCAATGTGACAAAAACGTGACAAGGGTGACAATAGTGTCATTGTATGAGCCGGAACGGGAAATTATTAAAAATAAAAATAAACGGGCATGGCATTGCACATTGTAATGTTTATGTAATTTCTAACTATAAATAGACATAAATAGGTTATTACGGTCATATAAACGAAAAGTAATCGTGATACTATGAATGTATAAAATATTTTTTGTATTCCATGTTAACATTTTATTGAATTGTATTTGATTAGTAGTTGTGATATGTAAGTATTTAGTAAAAATGAAGGGTCGTGGACTTTTTCAATTATATCAAAATATTCTAAATCGGAGGCCGTACTTAGTGCAAGCTGTCCAAACAGGGACATTGATGGCCGCTGGAGATATTATTTCGCAGACTTTGATAGAGAATAAAAGTTTGAAACAAGCAGACTTCGTGAGAACGCTCAAATTTTCATCTATAGGATTTTTTGTTGGTGTAAGTATATAAATCAGTTCTTAAATAGACATCATAAAATGAGGTACGACAATCTTCGTAAATGAAATTGCTATATTTTAAAAGCTGTGTAAGGAGAACTGCAGTTAACCAAGTTTCCACCTAAGTATAAATAATTAAAGACATCCTGTAAGTACAAAATAATCTTTTTAGTCTTTAATTACAACAATATAAACTAATTATTCTAAATTCAAAATTATACTTACTAATAAATTCTGATATATTTTATTTTCAGGGTCCAGCATTACGAGTTTGGTATGGCTTACTAAACCGTCACATAGGTTCTAGTGGGAAGTCTGTAACACTGAAAAAAGTGTTTGTTGATCAGTTTGTGTTTGCACCATCTTTTCTGTTCCTTCTTTTGGTTGCCGTGGGTTCAATGCAAGGGAAAAGCGTGGAAGTTATTAAAAAAGATATTGAAGCAAATTATGTAGATGTGTTGACAACAAATTACTATATATGGCCTTTTGTCCAATTAGTCAACTTTTATTATATTCCTCTCCAATATCAAGTATTAGTAGTTCAGTCGGTGGCATTGTTCTGGAATACATACCTTTCATGGAAGACCAACAGAAAGAGGCTGATAGAATAATTCATTGAATGCTTTGTGATACTTTATGTATTAGCAATTCTGTAAATTTGTAGCACAAATAAAAGTTAAATTTGTTTTAATGTAATATTGTACCTAAAGTCGTCTGACAGTTACTAATAGCTTTAAAATTTTGTATTGTGTGTTCATTAAAATGAATGTGTAATTTGTACTTTTTGTTTATTATTTTAAAATAATATTTGTTATATTCCTAGTTGTGTCTATGTTGTATTACATTAAATTACGCAAGGATTGGGCGAATTGTCTTAAAGCAGGTGATGCATTGGGAACTCCACTAGTGTTGCACTTGTTTATAGGCGACAATGAATACTTTCCATCAGGTAGCCCATCTGCCCTATTGTTTAAGTATAAAATGTATATATATATTAATTAAACTACAACCCATTTGTGTTTACTTGAGCCCTGGGGAGAAGAAATGCCTTGCTCCTAGTTCACTTTATGTTTTAATTAATATACCAAACCGTCTTTTGTAATTTAAACGGTTACAATGTAGTTAAAAATATTTGAAAGACTTAAATAAATCACAATAGTTAATTTTCCTATCATGTTTTGCATTGTGTTGTGACGTCATCACATTCCGTTTCAAGTTTTCGCGCACCGACAGTAAATACTTGTGAACACGGTAGTACAATTAAGGTCACCTTGATTATAGTTTCAAGTCTGTTGGATTCAGTGTTGCTCATCAATAGACGAATATCGACACTTTATCGATTGCTGAGCGATAGCAAACTTTTTCGATTTGTCGTTACCATCGATAGTTCACAACTTGCAATTCTATAAAAAAAACAAAGGTTTTCCTGCTATAATAATTTTCAAATTTGAATGTGGGAAGTATTTCATTATTAAATTCATCCTAAATATTCTCTGCAAATGTACTAGGGCAATATAACTGTGGAAGAGGTGAACGATTCTTTCAAAGATATTCTGCGTCTCTCTCGCTCTAAATGTCTTCAGCAGTATGAGCCATTGAGCGGGCCCCAAATAGAGCTATTAGAGGTGCGCAAAATGTATCACTAGAATGAAAAGAGAGATATATATAATTTCAACTAAAGATATATATCACTCTTTTATATCAATAGCTCATTGATGATATAAGTTATTGCTAAGCGTCATAAC
>DWNE01001334.1:0-22479 GCA_018249875.1 Cecropterus toxeus | reverse complement strand
ATCATGTGTCGATAAATTACATATAATATGCTCTATAGTTTTTAAACAATAAAAAAGTCGAACCGATTGAACAGAAAAAGACTTGTTATGCTATTATTTTTTTTTTAGTATTTTATGCTGCAATTGGACAAATCAATTTATTGTGTAAATTCCTATTTTTATGTACACACAGCCCGATTATTCATGAATATTATAATACAATTTCCAGTCGTGATATGTCAATTGGCAATATTCTCATTTGAATGCATCAAATATTTGTCAATGGTAATCTCTCATAACAATAGCATGAACAATTTTTAAAAGGAATAAAAACTTGTATTTTCTTTCACTATTTTGTTATAAAACGTAACTTTCCTATGGTTCCACTATGGTGAAGAATATTCTATATATGATAATCAGGGTCTGTGTGCCGAATTTCATCCAAATCTGATTAGTAAAAGCGAACGACCTGCGTGGCGGAGCGGTCACCATACCGGTCTGATGCGCAGTTTGATTCCCGGTCAGACAGAAATATGAATGATAAGTTTAGATTTCTGTACTGGGTCTGGGTGTTTGTCTTTGTGTCCATGGCACCCTAAATACAGGAGAAAATCATAGTGTGGGGCTATGAGTGTAGAAAGCGTGAGAAAATCCTAGTGTGGGGCTATGAGTGTAGAAAGCGTGTGTGTTTGTGTGTTGTTTTTGTATGAAAAAGTAACAAACGTCCATTCATCCTCACAATCTTTCGCATTAATTCATTTCTTAAATTATGTGTGTGCCAAATTTTAATCAAATGAAAATTAGTTGGTTTTGCATAAAGGAGTAACAATATCATTTTTTGCAGTTGCTTAATTTCATAGCTTCAAGGCACAAGGACAACCTAATGGACTCGTCCAACTTGGCCATTGTGTTAGCCCCCAGCATCATGCCGCTGCCGGCAGCATCTACTGCACAGAGGTTGGAACATCATGTCGCTCTTGTTAAGGTAAATTATAAAGCTATTTAAAAATAATTTTATAATTCAAATAATTTTACCTGTTTGTTGGATTTTGATATGAGTAACATAATGGAGATATTTATTAAAAATAAACATTGTCTTATTATTAAATGTATGTTTCTTTCCTGGTATGCAACATACAGAATGTTTTTTGGTGGGATGACTTATACTTTACATATAAACTACAGGATAACTTATATGTGGCGAAGTATATAGACATTTTCTATCTTTATTTTTTGATAAAAAGGATGTTGGAACTTGTTGAACTAGCCCATGCCATGTTGAAGCATTTATCTATGTTTTACCTTGATAAAACTATTACATTAAATATCAATTTCCTGTCTCTACATATCACTGGCACTATTTTAGTTTTGAGGATAAGAAGTGAACATTGAACTTTTTTTTCATGTTCCAGTTTCCTGTTTTTATTGTTGTTGCAAGCAGTTATCTTAAAAATGCCTCTTAATGTTTATGGATTAATACATGAGTGTCCTAATTTAGGACCTATATTTTTTAGGATTTAATCATGTTTCTTTTATCCTCTTGCCGTTTTAAGGATTGTTTAAATAATATCATGGCCACATATGTGTTTCAGATATTCATCGAAAACTCGCAACACATAGGATTGCTCACAGAAGATCTCATGACTCAACTGGACGATGATTCTGATGTTTATCTATCAAGAAGGAAAAAAAGACGAAGTGGGTCTCTTAATCGTAAGTTTACAAAGTGACTGATCACTTTGTTAAATGTAAAAATAAGCAAATATTGTTACAAAACAATGTATCGGTTAATTTTACTTTACATTACATAAAAGCAAAACATGTTTGGAGGTTACTAGAAAAGTAATTAAAGAATATTTACTTCATTTCAGGCATGTTGAGCGGTTTACGTAAAATGGTCTCTGGGAATGTAAACACTCCAGCGACGGTACGAGAAAACGCTAAAACACCTGTGTTGAGTAAATCTGCCGCCAAACGGAAATTTGACTCTTATGAAGGTCTTTCTACGAAAAAAAAGTAAGTGTCAAGAAGACAGATTTTTATGAAAGTCATTAAGTTGAGAAATTTAATTTGAGAAAAATACATTTATTAAAATTTCTATTTCAGGAAAGAAATCACCAAGGGTCTTCCACAAAAGGAATTGTCATTCACACCTATGAAGATGTAAGCATAAATTAATTTTGTCATGAATTGTGAACAATAATATGTATGTATTTTGAATAGAAGAGTTAGAAAATAAACTTTGTCTATTTCAGGGGTATAACCGAAAGAAAAAGATTACGTTTAAGCATGATGGACGCAAGAAGCACTCCTATTATAAATTCACAAGACTTCAGTTCTCACAAAAACTCCGAAACCAGTATAAGCAGCGAGGATATGCTAACTTCCTCTGAAAATTTGTTTAGTGCTCATGACACAATAGACCTTTCTCCTGATATGAAACAGGTAGATAAGGAATACGTAAGAATATCAAAACAAGAATATGAGGAAATCAAAAGTAGAGTTTCGGCAATTGAAAATAGATTGTCTCGAGAATTTACAGATGTCATTCCTCGTGTTCAACCATTACAACAAGTTCAGAATGTCTATGAACAAACATTGGAAGAGGTTGCCATGTTAAATTGCCCCAATTCGGAACACCTAGCACGGCGGTTAAGCAAAGAACTGAAAATAAGACCAAAGGAAGAAGCAAAGATAATACGATCTCCAAGCGCCAGGAAGATAGGATCTATACGGCGCCGGTCGAAAGAAAATATAACGAAAATAGTGCGTCATAAATCGTGGAATGCGTCGACGCACTCGCAAGCTAGTCACAATATAGACAGATTTTATCCTTACGTAGGACCAACTCATAGAGATAGAACTAGAACAGCAAATCCAGATATTCGTGTTACTAAACCTCAGCCTCCAACAGAAGATGGTTGGGATAGATCAGATTCAAGTAACAATGTATTAGATACAAGTCAAAAGTATCACTCTCGAAAGCGAATCAGTCTTACGCCCAACCACAATCTTGATAAAACTATAGGTCATCCTCAGTCACGACGATCATTAAACGTCACGATAAACAGCTGGGACGCTACGGCGTCAGACAATTCAGTTTTGGATTCTAGTGACAAATCCAAAAATTCTGCCCAATTCCACCGTTATCAAAATATATCGAGTAAAACTGCAATTCCGAAGCCTCCACAGCAAAAATGGAGAAATGCCGCTACTTTCTTCATGGACAAAACAGGAGATTTAGAGAGTAGTGGTCAAACTGGAAGACCATCAGTAAATAAACTAAGAAAACAGAATGCAGGTGCTGTGCTTGCAAAGACAAAGCTTTTTGAATCCAGTTCTGATAAATCTTCAGAACGTAACGACAAAAATAATCACACTGGATTTGCGAGAAAGCCAAGGCTTAGCCTACAACATCAGAATGTAAAGTCACAGAAAAATGTAGGAAATAGTAAACCTAAAACTCAATATGACACAATGGAGGCTGAAATCTCGACATTCAACAGAAATACTGCCGAATTCTCAACTGGCATGAGGTCTTATCGGCCACATAACACACATAACAAGGAAGACAATAACATGAGAACAAATAGAAAAACTACTCCGCCTGTAAAGAAAGTCGTATCGCCGCAATCCAACGTTTCGTCGAGAACTCCACAAGTGCCAACTATGAAGAAACCACTTTGTACTTCTAGAATTTTACGCACACCTGCAAGCGCTAGTGATCTCAAAAAAGTAAATATACCCATGAAAGCAGTACACTTATCTCCAAGAAAACGATCACCGCGACAAAAGCTACATATAGCTAATTAGTTCTATCTACCTAGTATAAATCGAAATTAAGAACATATTAATCTAATCAATAGGTACTATACATATTATTTCATTAATAATTAAAATGTAAATAAAAAATACGTTGATCTAAGAGGTATTTTAATTGTAGGTATCCTTCGATCATAGGAATCTTGTAAAAAGACAATATTAGAAGGATAAATAGATGATTTATTCATTCCTATAGATACGGCTTCACGAGGTTAAAGGTCCCATATCAGACATAATTTTTATAGCTAGGTAAATAAATATGGAACATTTTTATTTCGAATCTTATGAAATTCAAATTTGATTGAATAATATGGTTGTTTAGTAAAATAATCATTAGTAAAGACCTGAATGAACATGGTGACATTATAATTTCATTTACTTACATATTTAGTTGTATGTTCAACCTCAAATGCATGGCCTAAGATACTATGGGCGGGCATATTATTTAAATGTTTTATATGATAAGTAATAAATTAGAGGACTATTCCAATTATATCCCAGGGTAGATTGTTCACGGACTATTTTCATGTGTAATTAACTAAAATGTAGAGCTACTAGGATAGGATTGTAGGTTGGGTGTGGTAGTTGCAAATAAAATTCTGATTTATAATATTATACGATGTATATCACGGCTTTTACAGTGGTATTCTCAGGTATAAACAAAATATTCCAGATTTCAATTCAATAAATAAAGATCATACTGACAATTCAATAAATAACAATTTCACAATCAATTATATAAAGCATCGGCGCCACAATAATTTTGCTGTTACAATAATAAGTCCTATTATTTCTGTTTGTGGGATCAACTAAAATATTCTTCTTACACATTTAGCGATGATCACAGATTTGAGGATTATAAAAAAAGCAGATTCAGAACATACCGTGCTGCCATGGAGACGATTTAACAATTCGAAATTTGCAATAGTGATTACTGAGTAATTTAGATTTTCATTATAGCTTATTTGCTAAACTTATCACTATCAGCACTCCGGCCGCCGACGCGCGGCTCTTTCCGGTTCCTAACATTGCTTCTCGATCGATATCAATACCACATTTAAATTAACAATATAATAAAATATCAATTGTACCTAAGATCTTTTCCAATTAAATACGCACATTCGTTCTCAATTTGCATTTTAATATACACTAACGGGATAACGATATCCGAACTATCTACGGCCCGGGGCTCGGCGGCCCCGGCGACAACCGACGCGACTCCCTTCCTCTGAGCATAACGTACGTAATTCATAATAATTAAACATACACGTTGTGATCAATAATAAAAATATAATGATACAAATACATTAATTACTACATTTTCGATTATTGTGTGACATAAATATTTACAAAGCGCGCTAGGAGCGCCACGGTAGGCGAGGTCCGCTGCGGCCGGCACTGCGCTTGCACATCTTTATTAACTAAAACGAACAACAAACCCCGGCGTCAGGAGAGCTAACAATAAATGCTCCAAAATAAAATGATATTGTCATATAGTTAAAAAATACTTATAGGATATTATATTACAACGAGCTATCCTGACTCTCGCAGTCGCTGGATCGAGTGAATTATAACTAAACGATGGACCTTTTGCGATATTACAAACGAAACTAATTACGTTTTCCATGATTATGGCATTATAGTAAATATTATATGATAAACGTCGCTACCGGTACATCTTATTTAACGAAACAATATAATTCTAAATATCAATGTGATCTCACGAGATTATGGTACGATTATAATTTTGGGAATGCATGATGATTCTACACGACGAAATACATAATTATTATTAAGTACTGATGATAAAATAAAATGCCCCTACATATACAAGTAGCGTAACAACGTCCGAAACGTTTAACCCCGTCTTCTACAAAGTACAAAGATAAAATACATAAATATCGAACCTATCGCACGCGGAGGATCAGTAGCTCGACACTATAATCAGCGACTCCCGTAGAACGTCCGATACGTAGTTTTAGGTAATAAAAATAATTGCTAAACTAGTGTAAGGCGTGTCGCCAGTGGGTGGCAGCATACTACATTACAACAACCGCAGTCGGGCGACACTTATACATAAAGACACCAATTAAACGTATGGCCTCGAAAATGGCGTTCAACGTCGAGAACGGATTGCAAAACCTGTATATATCACAATAAGACAATATTTGAAAACATCGTCTCGCACAGTCGGGCACTACTCGATCGCCATATATATAGTGTTATGGAGATAAAAATATTTCATTTAAACAAACTATATGAGGACAAAGACATAACGCCAGTTCCGAGGCCACGGTTTATCTATCGTGTCGGAAGAGTGTAGAGTTTTAGAATACTGTTGGCGCGAGATGGCGAGACGGAGATGGCGGGATGGCGAGTGCGGGCGCTAGCGGCGATCTCAGTTGACCATGAGCGTGTGCGACTCCATGGGCGCGGCCGAGTCGTACAGCGTGTCCGTGTCCTGCGTCGGCTCGCCTTGCAGCTGGCACTGGTTCGACAACGTCCCCGCTCCGCAGTCGCAGAAAAATCTGTGCGACAAACAATATATTTTTACATATACAAGTACGAAAGCATATACTTAGTATAAGGAATAAATTTAATTATAAATAAATCTAGTAAATGTGTGGTACCGGACGTCTTATAGATTATTATTAAATTATGTATTATCAAATTGTCTTAATGTTGAAAAAAAACTTCGTGATTCAGGGCATCGCCAGAGCGGTAGACTCTCCAAAATTTTATATACCTAAAATGTAAGCCAAAACTGCTTTTTGCTACCGATTAATTGCATTTTATAATGTCATAATTAAGTAGCAATTAATTTTCTTATAATTATCTACACCAATTAAAAAAAACAAGCGTCTTATTGCGTATGAATATGAATTTATACCTGTCATGGCGGATGAATTCGACGTCGTGACCCGAATGGCACGTTTTGATGCAATTGACACAAATAGCATTGCGGTCTGTCGTATTGCAGGTCTGGCATCTGAAATACGACACAATATTAATTTTAATAGCGTCTATTTATCAAAGATTATATTTAAATGGTATCTAAGTATAGTTTTAATTAATATTTACAGAGAAAAGAAATGCAAAATTAACTTACCTATAAAAATCATGCATAGGAAAAGAAGTATAGGAAGATATTTTATAGAGGCACTGCCCGCCGCCGACTGCCTTTTCTACTGCGTCTTGATTGCTGAATATCTTGTTGCCTCGCACTAGAGGCGACACCCCGGACGCTAAACATAAACCTGCAAAATACAAACGATTTGTTTTACATTCGATCTATTTCAAAAAATATTGTAGTGATTACGGGGTTTTACAAGTTTGGCTGACAAAGTGATAAATAATTTCAGAATTCAAACACTTAACCACCGGTTGGACAGACAAAATTGATAATATATGATCTTAGACTAATATTATCGCGGAATTTATAAATTTTAATAAGTTACGGGTACACACAATATCGGTTCGCGATCCATGTAACTGGGTCGAAATATCGGCAAAAAAATTCAAAAAACCACAAATCGTAAGTACCCGTAACAAAATTGATAGTACTGGCCTATCACCGCATAAAGGCCGAAGACTGACTGTTACTGATGAAAAATATGATACGATAATTAATATTCGTTACATGAAAACTTGTACGTACCACCAAACCTATTGTTAAATATCTGGTTGTGCTCGAGCGTGGCGGTGGCGTTGTTGGTGATCTCGACGCCGGCCGCGAGCCCGTCGAAGATCCGGTTCCGACGCAACACCGGGTGGCTCTGCGTGGAGATCAGCACGCCCGCTTGCGCGTTACGGAATATGTCGTTCTCTTCCAACACGCCCTGTAGAACACATCGTAATTATTATTATTTTAAACACACGCTTTCTACACTCATAGCCCCACACTGGGATTTACTCCTGTGTCGTGGGTGCCATGGACACACAAAGACGAATACACAAACACCCGGACCCATAACAGAAATCTAAACTCATCGTTCATATTTCTGTTTGGCCGGGAATCGAACCCGGGATCCACTGCGCGTCAGTATGCGCCCGGTATGGTGACCGCTCCGCTACGCGAGTCGTCGACGTGCCTTGTGTGAGGCTTTTTAATCAGGCATCTATGAATCTATATATTTCTTAGTAATGTAAGTACAAAACTTCAAATTATTTAATGTTTATTATGAAGAAATATAGAAAAAAAAGTATGCTGTCTACGTGATGAAGTGGTCGCTGCCGCTCATAAGCATTTGAATCAACTCCAGATAAGTCTTGCTTGAGATTAAGTACAGATGTGTAACTTACTACCTTTAAGGACTAACTTGGATTTCCTCAGTTAAGTATGTTTCCCTAACCAAATCCTTGAAACCAATATTCAGCAGGGCTTTAACGTGTAGTGCTAATAGGCAGAAATAGAGGAATTTCATTACAAATTCAAGGTAATTGTAATGGTGGTCTGCAGAGTAGACAAATCTATGATGCAATAGGCGACCGTATTGATGTAGGTTTTAATGAATATTTCAAAACTTTGTGCGTCCATAGCTTTCACAATACAATAAATCATGGTCTTAGTATAAATGTCTGTTTCTGGCAGAGATTATATGAAGAGTAGCGAATCAGAAACTTGTACAAATAATTAAAATGGTCACAGAAACCTCACCTTTCCCCCATTGAAGATGCAGATGCCGCCGTCGCGTCCGTCGAAAATCTTATTCCTCTTAAGCGTTGGGTTGGAGTCAGTCTTGATCCACACGCCGGCCATCGCGTTATCGAATATCTCATTCTGTTCCAGCAGCCCCAGGCCTCCATTGTATACAAGGACACCGCCGTTCTGTCCGCCCCATATCTTGTTCCCCCTTATCACTGGATTACTACCTGTCCTTATCTGTACCCCTGAGTATAAGTGGTTAAATATATCATTATCTTCTAACTTTCCATGGCCGTTGTCGTAAAAATATACGCCAACCTGCAAAAATTGTTATGGTTTAGAATTTTGCTTTCACTTTATTCAAATTCTTATTTGATTTTGATGTCTGAATTTGGTTCTCATAGTGGCCTTTTTTAATAAAAGTATTAAGGTTTTGTTCCAATTACGTCACAAATTTTCTTGCAGGGTATCAAAGGGCCAAGCAAACTCGATAACAAAAAAAAAAGATAATTTAGGAATACTGGATAAAATATGTTAACAAAGGTATAACGAGATCATATATCGCACGATGAGAATACAAGGGACCGAATTTGTAAACGAATTTCGTGGAAATAACAAAATTATGGTTGCATTTTAGGAAGTTTGTTAACGGGTGTGGTTACAATGACACGTAACTTTTGTGTGTCCTTTCGAAGCACGAAATCATAACTTTTTACCACATAGATTATTATTACTTTTACTAATAGGAGCAGTTACAAGTATATAAATTAAATTTACGAAATTTTGAGTTTGGTCCCTTTCGTTTCCAGTCTGCAATATGTAAAGAGAATAGTGATATGTCAGTTCAAATATTGCAATGCTCCATTAAATAAGATAGATATGCTCGATAGTAGATATACAGTGATACTTCGAACTTACACGATAGGTGGGACTGAGTGATAACCGCGTAAGTCGAATCCGCGTAAATCGGGGTATGATTTCGAACACAAATTATTTTTTATTAGGGCCGGAAGCTAAAGAAAGTAGCAAGTCATATTTATTTTCATTATAATCTTAAATTATACATGTAGAAAATCATCATACGTAGGTACTTAGGATGTAAAAGGCATCATAAAATTTAGCAAAGTAGTTTGAAGATGGAAAAAAATCTGACTTATATTTTTTGTATTTCATGTTTTGTAGAAGAATTGCGCTTTTCGTTGGGAATTTATATTTTATTTAAATATGTAAATTAAAAATCGCGTAACTCCGGGTTCGCGTAAGTCGGGGTATCACTTTGTCTTTACTTTTTTTTTGTATGGGCCTACGGGGACACTTACAAATAGCCATTTACAGCATTTTTTATTACACTACCACCGGTCGTTAGAGTTAATATATTCTGAAATTTGTAAATTAAAAATCGCGTAACTCCGGGTTCGCGTCAGTCGGGGTAGCGTAAGTCGTGGTATCGCTGTATATCGGTTTAAAAATGTATACACACCTGCTTTCCCGAATGTATACGGTTACGCCGCAAGACCGGCGTGGACCCTGTCGTGATCCAGACGCCGGCGAGCGTGTTGGCATACACCTCGTTCTCCTCGATCAAACCCTGCCCCTTCTCGTGTACGTAGATGCCGCCGTGCTGCCCGTGGTGGATCTTATTGTGCCTTACAATTGGATCGCTGTTCGTGCGGATCTGAAAAAGGTATATTTATTTTTATAATAAGCACAGTAGGCGCTATAAACCTAAAATAATGATATTTTTGTCATTTGAACACATAAAATATTTTTCCATAGTCAACTAAGTCATGAGCTTTTTGATACTTTACAATCGTATAATTATAATTATTACAATGTAATTATCACGGAATAATGACTGCATACTAGTAGTTTTTTTTCGTAGTAGTAATTTTAGATCATGGTGAAAATGTTTTTTTTATTACACAAGTTTTGAATGGTCATATAATCGTTGTATGACTTGCTTATTCACATATGAAGGCTACCACCTTATCTTTATTACTCAGAATTGGCAACGCATGTAGGATTAACTTCAGTTAGAATATCTGCTTTAGATTGAGTTGCAGATGTCAATGGGCGGCAGTGACCACTTACGATTAGGTGGTCTGCATGCTCATTTGCTACTTCATACTTATAAATAAAATGTATGAAATTATCGTTTACAAAACAATCACTGAAAAAAACTCACTTGTATTCCAGCTAACGCGTTCCCATAAATATTATTGTGCTCAATCAGTCCGCGGCCTTCGCCGAATATGTACACGCCGCCCTGGTGCCCGTTGTAGATCTCATTGCGACGTATGGTGGGATTACTGTTTGACGTGATCCACACGCCCGCGAAGTTGTTCGAGTGGATCTTGTTGTCTATGAACTGTCCTAGGCCGGATTCGTGCACGTAGATACCGCCGGTTTGACCGTGGTGGATCTCGCAGTGCACTACGGTGGGATTGGCGCCGGCCTTCACTTCGAAGCCAGCGATTCTGTTGTTGTGGATGTCGTTTGCCTCGAAATAGCCCTGTGAACATAAAAATTTACATCGTCAGACACACTAACATAATTATATTATAAAAGTATACGTTTTCAGGATTGTTATTAGAAAGCTGTATATACCGAGATGTTAAAAAAAAGTAAACGTAACCCGAATCTAAGTGTAAGTTGCACATATATCATAAAGAAGTGTGTTAATGTAATGTCAAATAACTAATTTGAACACTTTAAAAAAATACAAATAGGAGACATATTTAATTAAGATAGTGACTTAGTTCACAAAGTCTACTATACCAGTGTTTAATTTGAAATACAATTATGCTTTTTATACAATTATGCTTTTAATTGAGACGGTATTCCAACATAATACACTCTTAAAAAATATAACTATACAGATGCTATATTTTTTGCATGTTACTATTAGTGTTTAGTATAATTTTCAAAGGTGAATTAAATTTTTATTTAATGACATTAAATTTTTATTTAATGACATTGCAGTCCAAATATATATTTTATGAAACAATAATGATAGGTCACAAGCCTTATAACTCACCAGTCCATTTTCAAACGTAAATATACCGACATCGCGGCCGTGGTGTATGTGATTGCGGCGCATGATTGGATTGGCGAAGTTCTTCACCCAGATGCCAGCGAGCGCGTTGCGTGAGATCTCGTTGTCTTGATATGCGCCCTGGGCGTAGTCGGTCACGTAGAGGCCGACGTTTTCGCAGTCGCTAATGTCACAGTGTTTGATGACCGGGTTAGCACCCGAGCCACTCACGCACACTGCCGCTCCGACTGTGGAAGATGCTGACGTTAGTTTTATGTTTATGCAGCGTCTATTGTGCCTTATTTAAAATAATCTTGTTTCTGACCACGGTTGTCCAACCACCTAAATTTAAAGTAATAATATATGTCGGAAACGATAATTAGTTTGGTCGGTAAACGAAGCTCGGCAGGAGTTCCAAGAGATGGTCGAACTATCGCGATGAAGTCGGTCGACATTCCTGTTCCATGCTACAATGGAGCCTAGGAAGGGCAGTGCGCGTCAATGTCTCACTTTCCATTCTACCGTCGTGGAGAGCGGTACCTCCACTCTAGGAACTGTTATTCGTTTAATTTGCTTTATATTGTGTTTAATTGTTAAACGTAACGTACGTCGTATATTTTCTGTCTCCTTGCTTGACTATCCACTTAAACGCCCACATGATGTCAAAAGACATAATAATTCTGACGATCTCACATATCTATAGTACTCTTCTGACACTCATTAAACATTAATAATTCAACATTTACAATGTGTGTTATGAGAGCCTAATACATCTTGGAATTTCTGTTTTGAGTATGATTTTATTTTTATGACTAAGAAGTCAAATCATATAGTTTGTCTTTTATTATTATTTCCCAGATGGATCTATGGCAAGCGATAATTGAAAATTGATCTGTAGATAAAATTTCTTTAATTTATTAGAAAATACAAACTCACCAACACTAGCGCTGCGTATAATACAATGATCAACGGTGGGTGAGCAGTTGTCGGAGACCTCGAGGCAGTAGTGCTTGTGGTGTTGCATTGTGCTCGTCGCGTCCGGTGAGAACTTGAGGGTCATGTGGCCGGCGTACGCACGACTCGCTCCCTCGGCGAAGGTCAGCGTGGACTCCGCCTCGCGTTCCAACACCACCGACTCGGCGACGTTGCCCGCGGCACAACCTGACACAATCGGTGCGATTGGAAAGTTGTTGAATTTTGTGATGGTTTAAGTGTTAGAATACAAACAAACAGATTAAAACACGCTTTCTACACTCATAGCCCCACACTAGGACTTTCACCTGTGTCGTTGGTGCCATGGACTCACAAAGACGAATAGGTTTGGATAATTACTTGTAAAAGCATAACCTTATAGCATTTAAATGTCGTTTGAACGTAATGAGAAGTAGCTCATATACAGAGATATAGTTAGAGGTAAAGCAGATAAAGCGAAACTAGCTTTAACTCAATTTACAGCCTCGGAGAACACATTCGTTTTTTTAGCCGACTGAAATTCCAAAGGGAAAATTAACTTCCACTTCAGGCATCATAAATTCAAGCTTCGCCACGTCTTCAATATTTTGAATATCATAAAATTAAAAATGTATACTTATATACTAATATTATAAAGCAGTAGAGTTTGTTTCATTGAACATGCTTATCTCAGGAACTGAATTAAAAAAATCTTTGTGTTGAATAGTATATTTATCGAGGCAGGCTTTAGTCTATTTAACATCACGGTATCACTAAAAGTGGAGCAACTACGAAAAATGTTGCAAAAACGGGAAAAAAATGTTATTTTTGTTCTCTAATAAACGTGGGCGAAACAACACAATAAACACTCAGACCCAGAAAAGAAATCTAAACTCTTCATTCAGATGTCTGTCTGGCCGGGGATCGAACCCGGGACCCATTGCGCGTTAGATCAGTATGGTAACCACTCGGCCACGCGGGTCGTCAAATATAATAATGAAGGCATTCGGACACTCACCAATGAGCTGCACATCAGTATCAATAGCGAGACACTCCTCCTGATACAGTCCGGCGTGCACGAACACGAGCGCTGGCGCGGGCGCGGGCGCGGCGCGGCGGCACGAGCAGGCGGGCGCGCCGCACGTGCACGCCGCCGCGCCGCCCGCGCCGCTCACCGCCACGCCGCTGGTGCTCGCGATGCTGCCGGCGCTGCCGGTCGTGCCGCCCCGCTCTTCCACGTACTCGAGAGCCGCCTGGACGAAACGTGTACTTATTAACAAAACTTTTTTATTACCCGACTGCGTCGGAACGAGGGTAATGTTTTTCGAGCGTATGTATGTCTTCATAATATATATGTTTGTTTGTATGTATGTCCATTTCTTTGGCACGCGCTACAGCCCAAACGGCTTGACGGATTGTGACGAATGATATCATTAGAATTTAGTTTACAGTGACATAGGCTATAAAATTTAAAAATAGCCCTTGGAAAATGTAGAAAAAGGAGGGAGGGACGATTTTTTTATTATTACGCCAATATTGGGTATTAAATGAGAGCTACTATGTAGACCAATCCAAAAATATATATATTGTAATACTTTAACTTGACTATTTTGGCAAAAAAGCATATACGTTTTAAATTAAATATATACATTACTATGAGCAAAAATTTTGTTTTAAGCAGTCGGGTTTTTTGTTTTAACGTTTTTAAACATGTTACTAGTTTCATAAGAATGTAGGAGTAAACGAGCATGCAGTCCACCTGATGTTGATTGGTTACTGCTGTCCATGGACATCTGTAAGCAACTTCATTTAGAATAGGGGTTCTATCTGAAGTCGATCAGAGACGCGTTGCTACTCCCGAGGACTAAGATGGTCGCCTCATATATAAGTGAGCCAAAGCAAACTGTCGCTTTGTCATCGATATTGGACCATAAATATTATAGACAGTATGAGGGCTTTTTATTAATAACACTGAAGGTTCGTTTTAGTATAACTATCGATCTCGTAGTAAGCGAACCATTATAAACTCCATACAGAACAGGTTCTATTTTGAATCAATCTCAGGTTTGCTGACACGTTTTTCATATGTTATATGTATATATGTATATATTATATATTTCATATGTTAGTTAACAGGCATTCACACCATTCCATATAAACCGTGAATTGTTTCTCCAATAATATAATTAATTATTCCTACACGAGAATGACCAAAAATATGTTGTTGATAACCCTGATAGCTCTGTTGGAATACCTTGTATGCATACACATGGATGTTTCTAACAATCTACTGCATGATGGAATACACTTGAGGTCTACATTGTAGACATATACCTATTTCAAAAGTGATGCATAAAAATGTCTTGCTACCATATGAACTAAGTAGAGGAAACTCAAATGTGGATTGTCCTATAAATCTATAAATATAATTTAATCGAGTATTTTATCTGATAAGCTTTTATGTGTCAGGCATAATCCCTTTCTTTCCGCAAACTACATTACTTTCGACAAATATAGTCGACTCTAATGATAAGACCACATATTATCTACCAATGTTGTTATTTTTATCTCTGTCCATGTTTTGTAGTAAACAAAAGTATTTTTATTTTGTATTATGTATATGTATGACAATATTAGTAACCAACTGAAAGTTCAGTTTCGGTTTCGGTTTTAGCAAAGTGCGGCCAAAAATTAGCCGAAACTTTCGGCGACGCCGAAACACGAGTGTTCGTCAATTATTATGCGTCGTTCTAACTGTTCTAAATGCTTTTTTTTTTAGAGTTTTTTCTTTAATTTGTTAATTTAGTACAATATGCTCAGCAAAAATAAAATTGCCTACATATTTTTACGATTTCCTTTTTTATTTAATTGACTGTATGTTTATCTCGTGTACTTTAACATATAAATGTGTTCAAATAAACGAGATATCAGAATAAAACATGTTTACGAAAGTATCGGTATAGCTCGGACACTAGGCAATTTGTTTAAATTAAGCATTTAGTGATTTATAAAACATATAAAAATAAAATTTATTCTTTGATAATAGGTCGACATAACATGCTGGTAAGTAAAGGCTTTTATGACGAATTTAAAAAAGGAAAATAATCGAGAAGATGCATATGTTATTACAATTATATTATCTACATATTTAAAAATAAACACTTACCCTTATAGTGTTAAAATGTTTAATGCGCGAATCCTTTTTGGGGCGGTAGTTGGGCCGCACGTGGATCCCGTAATAAAGCTGCCTGAAGCTGTCCTTCCACGGATTCTCCGCCTCACACTCATCGGGCGTCACGAACTCGAACTGGCACGGCGCGTGATGCAGCAGCGGCGAATCGTATTCGAACACCGACTGGTAGAGGCTTTTCCTGTCCATTCAGTAGTTTTTAGTTAGTAAAACGATACATTAGTAGTCGATTTTTTAAGTAGTACCCTCAAATAGAACAGGAGTTGTAACTAAAACGCGTCGCTACTCTTGTATTAACTCGTAACACTTCCATATCGTCGTAGCTTTAAAATTGACTATGTCACAACAGTCTTAAGCCAGACACGTATACTGGTTACCCTGCAGTTTTAAAACCCAATATTTTAAGAAATGCTTTCTTAATGGCTTTGATATAAAATGGCAATAACCTTACACCACAATGTTAAGTCAGAAATAAATGTGGATTATGCTGAAGCAAACTAACTACACCATTTTACCACCTCTCTCTCTTCGAATATTACCGGAGTCTTACCTGAAATCAATCACAGGTGCGATGCTACGGCTGAGGGCGATTCTTAGAATGATTAGTTTGGAATGATTATATCAGTGTATTCAGCAGCCAAAATTGAGGTAACAATAGTCACTTTCGCTGCCAAAACAGGCAACACTACACATAACAAAATATCAACAGTTTACAATATCTTCTAGTATTTCCTATTGTATGACAATATAAGACAGAAAACTTATACTTTGCATGACATTACATTTATTTCAATAATGAAATAAACTCATAATACAAAACCGCAAATTCCATTAATAAATTCCTAAATTCAAGGCTGAGCGACTCATTCAAGGGCACAACATAACAATGACTAACAAATTTTTGTGTGACTAATTATAGTTTTATTTGTATGATGTATCTAATATCAAAAATGGTATGAATTAGGACTCTATTTAATGGTGTTTATGTTCTACATAATCCTGTGTCATATTTTTCATAACAGTAAAAAATTACCATAGTTCCGTGTCATTGGCAATGGTGTTGAACCTCTTGCAGACCTGCGCCACCCGGCAGAGGTCCCGCTCGGTGAGGTGCGACAGTATACATAGGAGCACCTCGTCAGGCAGCTCGTATTGAAGGTACTGCGACACGTTGCACACGTCCACGCCCTGAGACAGCGATCTGCGTGCGAAAAAACGAAATGATTACTTCCATTCTTCCTTTGGGGGATTAAAAATGCTAAGGCAGGTCTCTTCGTAATTGATACTCAAACCGATCTTACGGCGACTGCACATCCAGCATCTTTTGCGAATCATCAGTCTACTCGGTAAGGTGACCTAAAGTTGATCTTTTACAACCCAATGTCTGGGAACCTCTTAAGAGTTATATATAACATATTAATATAACGGGTGGGCCATAAAGGTGTTGGCAGTTTCAATATTCAATTAAAAAATAACTACGTAATATAGAAGAAGAATAAATGTATTTTTAAAAAGTAGAATAAAAGGATTTTTTAAGACTTAAAAATAATGTTATCTAAGTGACTTCCTTTGGCTGCTTGGCACTCCTGAAATCGAAGGTGGAGATTTTGGAAAACTCGTTGCAAAGTTGTTTTCGGTATTTTGTTAATTTCCTGAAGAATATTCTTCTTTAGCTGCTCTAAATTGGTCGGATTATTCTGGTAGACCACTGATTTCAGGTAGCCCCATAAAAAATAGTCGCATGGAGAGAGATCGGGGCTACGTGGTGGCCATTCAATATTCCCTCTTTTCGAAATAAGTTTTCCGGGAAAGACATTTTTCAACAGCTCTATAGATACCCTAGCTGTATGACATGTGGCCCCATCTTGTTGAAACCACATTTTAGAGGTATTACCTTGGAGTTCTTGCATAGCTGGCACCAAAAAGTCTGTTATCATATTGCAATAATTCTTAGCACTAACTGTCATTGCTTGCCCTCTTTCGTCCTCGAAAAAGTATGGCCCAATAATACCGGTTGACGTGATCCCAGCCCACATGACTAGCTTAGGGCTGTGAAGCGGACGTTCATGCAAGCGTTGGGGATTAGTCTCGGACCAGAACCGACAATTTTGCTTGTTAACATGGCCATTGAGGTGAAAATTGGCCTCATCACTAAACATCACGTTGTTAAAGTTATTGAAACGGTCAAGCATCAAATTTACAAAGTTAAGTCGGTTATTTGCATCACTTGGTTTTAATTCTTGGACTAGTTGAATCTTATAGGCCTTCAAATGCAAATCACGCTTCAAAATTCGTCGCAAAGTCGTTCTTTTGATGTCCAAAGTCTGACTTCTCTTACGTGTTGATTGTTGCGGATATCGTTGAACTGAGACACGAACACGCTCTACATTATCGGCTGATCTTGTAGAAACTGGGCGTCCACGAACCGCTATTGGTACTGTCGAGCCGGTTGTTTCGAACATTCTGATCCATTTACGTATTACATTGGCGCTTGGAACTTCTCCTAAATTGCGTAAACCGTGTTCATGTCGATACAAACGTCGTGCAGTAATAACCGATCTATTGTTTTCATAATACGCTCGGACACAAAATGCACGTTGCACTCCCGTGTACGGCTCCATGGCGACTAAATTTCGAGGAAGCGACGCGGCTAACAGCATTCCCCCCGCATAACCCGTGCCCCGCGTTTTCGCGAAATTTAAAAATTAAACCGCCAACACTCTTATGGCCCACCTGTTATAAACAGTATATTTAAAATGTGGAAATGCAAAATGGCAATTATTTTTTTGACTTATCAAACATTCTACATTTTACTCAAGTTTAAAATCGCACAGTTTTTTTTTTTTATCAAAAGTAGCAAATGAGCATGCAGTCCAGCAGTTGGTAAGTGATAACTGCCGCCCATGCATACCTGTTAGCAACTTCATATAGAACAGGGTTTCTATCTGAAGTCGATTACAGGTGCGTTGCTACTCCCAAGAACTAAGATGGTCTCCTCATATGTAAACCCAATCCTTCCAACGAAACGCTAGACTACTTCATGCTAGAAATGGGTGTGGCGGTGGTACCTCCCTGGTCCCAAACTACACTGGTTCTACCATCAAGTAAAAATGTTGACTATTTATTGTATTGATAACTGTTATATAAAAGATATTTCAGTTTGAAATAAGCAATTCTTTGTACTAATTTTTGTTGTAATGTCTATATTTTAATTATTATAATTGTAGTGTGTGCAAACATTTTTAAATAAAAAATAAATAAATAATAGTAATGTTTAATAATGGACTTATTGAATAAGCGTCATCTATCCATTAGCTTCTATAGATGACTTGTCTTTTCATCAGTGGCCATTATATCCATTTAAATTTCAGAGGATTTTGGGCCCCTTGTCAAGCTTATTTCTAAATACCGTAATGCTATTTTTAGCAATAGGTACATACAAGACAGGAAATCCTGATCCGAGACTATATAGCAGAAAGCTTTTAATTTGCATACTACAACCTTTGTTTCTCCTTCCTTTAATTATTCATACTCTCGAAAAGTGCATTAGGCGAGTGTAAACAAGTTATGCACCTATCACGACTTTATTGTGACGAATCATTTAATAACCAGTTTTGCAGTTGCAAATGACCTGATAACGTCATTTATATATCGCAACTAATCGTGAATTGAGGCGTACGTTACATATTACATCACAAATAAATACTATCTGAAATATTCCCGAGGAAGAATAAAAATACATTTTAATATAAGGAGTATAAATATAAAGAAATCATCTTCTTGTTATTTACGAGAAACTCATTACAAAGTATATGATTTGCTGATTAGCACGAAAACGAAAATCAGAAGCGCATTTAGATTTCTTATTAATTTACGTCTGCATGTACGAGATAATCTGCTTAGTAGAAAGTTAAATTATGATTTTTATTCTGAGTATCTATCATAAAATACATTTTTAATAAATTTATAGTACCAAAGATCCGTAACATCTCAGGATATAAAAGATGTAATGCAAAATGTTTATATACGATACTACATTAAAATGTATATCTTTTAAATAATAATATCATAAAGTTTATCTCATAAAATCCTATTTTTGCTTAAAAAATGTTAACGAAAATTCTAACGTTATTTATTACGCACAGACTAGTGCTTATTAGATTTATATATATGTACAGAGATAGAGAAAATACTTGTTAGTGAAAGCGCCTAAACAGCTCGCGCAGTCTAGAAATACCTGGATTTAAATAGTAATGTTGTATTCTTGTACTGTATATTCGTTACTGCGAAATATACACAAACAATCATTCCTTGTCAGGCTTTGCGATGTTTCAAGTATATTCTATCATACCCACTGTGATATCCAATATAGATTATAGATTGTCTACAACCACTACCATTCCATTAAAGGGTCTCTTAGGCAGATTATAGTCAAAATTGTAGTGTTCTAAAAGAAATATCTGTTCTTCAGTGTTTTACACCTTAAGCTTTTTGTTATCTTTAATCTGTAATATATATTTCTTCTAATATATATTCTTTTATATTTGTCTTTAAATTCCTAAAATTAACTCTTCTTTAACTTATTCATTAATTTTTATTTCGCATAAATCTCCGCTTTGATATTGCACCCTACCTATTCCTTCTGTTTATATTTATTTTAATCTCCCCGCCGTAAGGTTTGTCTGGTAGAAATTATTGTTTAATGATAAGACCGTCTATTGTATTTTAAAACTGTAAATTTTATTGTATAATTTCCTTTTTTCTGGGTATAAAAAAGCATATTGTTATCAAATAATATACATATATCTGAGACTGTGTATGATAAGCAGTTAATATGAGTTGTGTTCAAATATTCGAAATATTGGCAGGTCTAGTCGCACATAGGCATTTAGGGAAGACCTCTAGCCAGCAGTGGGACACCAATGGTAAATTAATAAAATAAATGCTATTCATAAGAATACTACATCTTTGTCCTACAATTGGCTCTATTACAACAATGACTATTCATTATTCATTTTGAAATCTAAATGTAAAGACCCTTCTGAATTTAATCTAATGTGAGTGTTCAGATTTAACTACAAATAAATGGTCACGCAGGTGGTACTTACCTGTGACATTAAAAGCAAGTTTTTGTGCCATATGATTTAAATTGATCTCGTTTTGATTTGGTATTTTAAGTATACTACTTGACATTGTACCGATTGATTAGTGTTCTAACATACAAAAAGTTCCAGTTATGTTTTAAAGCGAATGTTTAATCCACAGTAGCTATTGTCAGAATATAATGCTCCCTAAAATAACTTGAGTTGAAGTCTTACTTATTACTTTATTTTGTCGCGACTTTATGTTGGCAGAGAATTAAAAAGCATTTCATGAATAATTTCAAGTGTCTATTAAGTGGCAAGTACAGGCAGAACAAAGTAAATTAGATGTGTAGATAATTTTACAATACACAGTCAAATTTTGTTAATGTTGCTTTACATCCCTTAAGATTTTTTATTGGACTCATTAAGCATGTTTGTATATAACTATGCTTTTCTTATTCAATGATAAGACGGTCAGTCCTTCACAATCATCTATTTCTCTAAACCAATGTGTTGTTGATTCTTCTAGTGTGACCCGCGTGGCGGAGCGATCACCATGCCGGTCTGACACGCAGTGGGTATCGGGTTCGATTCTTGGTCAAACAGACATCTGAATGATGAATCAGGACACAGGAGAAAATCCCAGTGTGGGACTATGAATGTAGAAAGCGTATTGTAGGTCTTAATATCAAACAGTTGGTAAACATTTAACTCTAGTTCATTGTAAAACTAGAGGTAGTAGGTATCGGTTAGGTTAGGAGAAACATTAACTCACATCCTGGGCCTCTTTCTGGCCGGTAGAGAGCAAGCGGCTATGAGTGTAGAAAATGTTTTGTAGGTCTTAATATCATGCAGTTGGTAGTCATTCAACTTTAGTTGATTCTAAACAAGTGGTAGTAGGAATAGGTAGGAGAAACCACTCACGTCCTGGACCTCTTGAGAGCAAGAGGCTATGAGTATAAAAGTGTTTTGCAGGTCTTAATATCATCCAGTTGGTAGACATTCAACTCCAGTTGATTCTAAACATGTGGCAATAGATTAGATTAGGTTAGAAACATTAACTCACGTCCTGGGCCTCTTCCTGGCCGGTAGAGAGCAAGCGCCCGACGGCCCCGGCTCGTGGTAAGCCGGCGGCGACTTGCGGCGCAGGTCGTACGGGCTGTGGTGGCCGGCGGTGCTGGCGGGCGCGGCGGCCGGCACCGGCGGGGAGCCGCCGCCGCCGCTGCCGCTCGGGCCCGCGCACGCCGTCGCCGCCATCGCGCTGCCCGCCACGTTGTTCGGGCAGGGGACCGACTCACATGGCTCAGCTGGAAGTTCAATGAAAAAAATTTAATAAACCGAAATGATATTTGCTTCTGACTAGTCACTAATAAGATAAAACTATGACGAAAAGTCAAGATGAAACGTGGAAGGAGGTGGGCTGACAACAACCATTTTAAAACCATTGCACACCCAATGATTAAAGGTATAAAACAAAAAGATATAATTATGTAAGGAAATGCATTTTTTTATATTAAATTTACACCATCATTTTCAGCCATTGTACAATTTGATTTTGTTGTTTGATCTTTGATATTTTTTAGGAAGCATTCCATTCCACGAACCATAATAAATACTATTATTAAAATTTATATTGTGTAGAATCAAAATGAAGATTGTTCTGTCTGCATGTACTAAGTCTCGCAAAACTTCTATGAAATTAATAATTCAAAATACATTTTTTGCATGTATGCGGCATACTGGAACTAAGTGGTCACTGCTACTCATGAACATA